>JARFOC010107352.1:0-11956 GCA_031763485.1 Osmoderma eremita | reverse complement strand
CTTCGGGAGAAAATTCCCAAAGCAAGTTCAGTTCCCTTCTGGATTTCGTATCGGCCACTCGCGACAACAAGTGACTTCATCTGATCGGAATGCGACAGCGGTTTTTCTCCACCGATCCGGACATCAACTGAGTTCCTCTCTGTTCGCCCAGAACACCCAATGTTGGTCTCTGTCCCCCACGCGACAAGATAACATCTCGTCTTCATCTGTCCGGATAAGACCCCGCAACTCACCACGCCGTCCCTTCGAGACGCGGAAAAAACCGTTCGTCTAGCTCCGATCACGACAAGGAAGTGTTGCTTTTTTTGTTTTAAGTGTTAGGTTTTACCTTCACAGCTTCGAAGCCCATTCTTCAAGTTAGAACACCTAAGTCGCTCACGTACCCACACATGGTCAAACAGCTAAGTATTTCAAATCGTATCGTTCCAAATTTTTTTATTCTAACTTCTTCACAACATCAACATCAGAGGTGACACAATTCGTACTGTCGCAACCGCGATTAACTTAGCGCGTATGCATGATTCCGTTATATCGGTTGTCATTCATTATCTACTTCAACTTTTAAATTCATAATGTTTTTTTTTAACAAATATAACTTCTTTAGGGACACTTCTGTTGTTTTACTGTATTTAGTTACCAGATTCCTCAACCTTTGTTTACGAATTACATTATAAATGATTACTTGATGTTAGGCATGTTTTATCGCGTTTGTATTTTGTTATTTCACACATAAGTAATACTAATTCAAACCGAAATTATTAATAATTATTTTTTTTATTATTGATTGGAAGCGAAGCCTCATCCATATCGTTTCTAATAAATTATGTGCACAAGCTGGAGGAGGTACAACTTTTGGTCGCCATGTTGAATTATGTGTTCGATGCAAAATGGGGATTTACAAATTTTGCAAGACGAATCTTTCCCCTTTTGCAATTCTCTTTTTTACCTAGCTGTTGTTTTGGCACAACCTCCTCTTCGATGCCTGAAAGTCTCAACGCCGAAGTGGCCACACTTTTTGTCAAGTGTTTGTCGACGGCTCTCCTTCGCATACTTTCCTGCACTAATTCCATACCTATGACAGTTTACGCGTACATATATATCATAAAACTGCTCGCTAGCACGAAATTGGCAACACAGAAATGAAATAATAACAAAATTATAAACTAAGAAACATTGAAAACACCTTTGATCGGGTGAGGCCTGTTTGGCAAAATGCCGTTCCATTAAATTTTGAAAAAGAATTTTGTATAGGGAAAAGAATAGCTATTCAAACACTTGAAGGATCAGTATCCTATTCTTTTTCAAAATTTAAAAATTTAGAAAGAAATACTAAGAAACCGAGAACCGATTCATGCAGCGTTCATTGTCAAGCATATCGGTTGTTGAGCGAATATTGGATTAAGCGCTAACACCTACCGGTGATTTTGGTAACTGTTAATGTCGAGAATCGAGATCCGATGAAAATCATAATCCGGCGGTAACAAATATTTGTAGCAGTTAGCGATACATCGCTCATTCCTGAGATAGTTTCCTACTTGCGTGTGTATAGCGTTCCCACTATGCGCATTATCACTGAAGAAAATCGGCAATTATACAAATATATTTCCAAAATCCACCCAACATTCGGGAATTGGTTGAGAATGAGAGCCGACGTGCTCTTGAAACGTATGTACCGAATTTTATTAAATTAAGTTTGTGCGGTGTGGATCTCCCGATACTACGTATTAGTCACCCAACATACATGAATTTCTACAAACGTTTATCAACAACAAGCACATAGACTTTCCAGAAAAAAAATTAATTAATTAATTCAATTGAACGAATTGTATTGCAACAGACTTTGTGACTGCAAGCATTCCATATTTCTCGAAAACAACATATGTCTCTATCTAGAAATGACGTAAAGAAGATACATAGATTATTTTCCCTTATTTGCGCATACAATATATAAGTGAGTTCTTGGAAATACTATTCGTTGAGTCGTCGCCCATAATACAGACACTACTAATTGTAAGACATAAAACGTCTAAACACCATAATAAGCTAATCCATAAATTTCCTAATTTGAATTCTGGTCACGTTTTGAAAGGAGACATTAAATTATCTATATACAAATTAGGATAAATATTACATTAGTGCTTACTATATAGTTGTATTAATGGGATTCTCAGATGAAAATATGGAAATCATCATAGTTGTAATTGGTTGTTTCTTTTTAAAAATGGATTATTGTTTTCCATATCGCAATTCTTGGCGGTCCTTACCTACAGTAATAATCCACAAAACCAATTATCATTTTATGGCAGGGTGTAATTTGTTAACTTATTTTTATAGTTATGTATATTACATGTGTGACCGCAAATCTGTAAATTTTTTGCATAACAAATGTCACCGATAAATGAAATTACATTCCATACATATAACTACGCACTTACCATTTTCCCGTACCTGAATTAGTCTAATATAGTCTTTAGTTTCTGTTTCAACAAAGGCAAAACATAGCATCACAAACATGACAATGATTACAATTAAGATATTCTGGAAATATAAGCAATAAAAATATATCAGTTTTTAGTTCAAATTTACCC
Organism: Osmoderma eremita; assembly: GCA_031763485.1. Classification (NCBI taxonomy): domain Eukaryota; kingdom Metazoa; phylum Arthropoda; class Insecta; order Coleoptera; family Scarabaeidae; genus Osmoderma; species Osmoderma eremita. The sequence goes on along the minus strand of JARFOC010107352.1, from coordinate 9,368 downwards.
CACTATTTAAGTTGAAACTGTAGGCTTTGTTCGGTTTTTTTTTGGGAATTTGTATATTTGAAAAAAATGTGTTTTATTTACTTAAAAATTACTCTTTTTTAGAACAATACTGGATACACTTACAGCAAAGAACTTAAACGAACATTCTAATCACATAAACTCATAAAAGGAAATATAAATACTTAATATTGAATTCAGAGATGCTTACCGATATGTCACAAATGCTAAATTAACAGCAAAATAATAAAACAATTGCCCAACAAATGCTGCTGAACTAATACCTGTAATTGACTAAAATAAAAACATAAACAACGGAATAGTAGAAACTAAATATCTATACAACAGATAAATATATAATAGTACTTTACAGTATAAATGAAGCATGAATACAAAACAAAAGTATATTTAAATATTTGGACAATTAAGAAACATAATCTTCTACAAAATCTCATAGAAAAATATCATCCAACATGACGTTAGCATTAACCGCCATATGAGAAAGTGGCGCTCTCTTCAATAAATTGGATTTAGCAATAAGTATACGCAAACTCTCGAAATGCCAAGTACTGTGAGTTGGGACGGCAAAGTTAATATGTGAGAGTAGGGACTGAGAATCCGCTCTATTTATCACCAAGTTAACAAGAAATCTGCCCTTGGAAGCAGCTCTTCGGCTTTGTAGAGTGTCAAAATTGCAAAGTTACTTATACATACTATCTGCACAATGTGCGTAAGAAACATATCTAATATTAAAGTACTGAGCGAAAAAAATGATAACACCCATTGTATGCATATATTCTAAAACTACAACATAATAGAGTACCAAATTATGATAATCGTTTACTTGGTTTAATACTTTCAGTTGAAAAGTATGGTATTGTCGCGGAACATGATGAATTTCCTTTTCTTCCTGTTAATTCATACCAACCATTAAAATTTCTTTTCATTTATTCTACAGATAAAAGTTGACTGAAATTTTTTTTTATAATCGGTTGATACTCGTATATGTACAAGTACTAATACACAATACAATGCAAAGTAAGCAGTATAGGTACACAACTACAACTTAATTACACGTTAGAATGACTCTTTCGTAATAACATCAGAGACATCTATCGCCCAGCAGCGGATTCATGGCGTAAATGTCTCTGGAGTGCATTCCTCCGTCGAACACTAATGAGGAAAAATAAACCCGAAAGAACTGTCTGTGCCTGAGGATGTCTGTTGCTACAGTATATTTATATATTTTTAAATATATTTATATGCTTTGATTTTTGAACGTACGTGTCGGATATTGGCAAAAATCGTGTTCGATTTCGATGTATTCACTTACCAACTTTAGATTTTGGCTGGTACGTGTTCTTATTTTACATAATTCTAAACTGTCTTTAAAATGGTAGGCAACTATAGCGGTGCCCTATACAACTGATTGGAAGATCTGTAATATCGCACCTTACTTCTAAATTAAAGTTAGTCAATAGTTTTATTTTTTTGCTTGCCTTCTCGTGTTTTGGTGCAAATATATCTCCTTTTATTAATTTATCAAATTACGTGGCGCCCGTCTTAAATTTTATTGTCAATTTGAGAGTGTTACATTCTGATTCACTACATTGATTCACTGATTTGAAAGAAATACTATCGAATTAAATTAAATTCTGACATTGGTCCATTTGGATATTTTTCTTTTATTTACTGACTTAAGAGTACCGTCGTTGTTCTTTATCCGATTATCCAGATCTTTCTCTAATTTCTCCATTTTATCCATTGCTTTCAAATAGGTACTTTAAGTCTTTAGATGTGTTAATTTTCTAGCCTTCAATTATTTATTCCACAACTTCTTTTGAGACTATAAACACTTCGGTTATTTATTGGTTGATTTCCATCCCGAATTTACTTAGGAATTTTTGCTATATTTCTCCTGTTTTTTTCAGCTTATTTTCAGACTTCGCAACGTCAGTAGCGGATCGTCCACATAGAGAAACTCTTTCATAATTAGTTCCATTATATTTAAAGAAATGAAGTATATATACATATATTTGAAAATATATATAAATATACCTAAATAGATCAAACAACACGTCTGATTGTATAGTTCCAGGCATTCCTCCCGTACAGACAGCTGTTTCGGACTCACCTAGTCCTCATCAGTGCACGTCCGAGGATGCCTGTCGCTCGTTCAATATTCCGTATCGTTAACCGAACGTTAGCATATGTCTTTAAGGAAAATCCCAGAGATATCTAACGCCCAGCCGCGGATTCATGGAACAAATTCAAACGCGGTAACCAAGTTACCAGTCAGCTGAGATCCGTGTTAGCGTGCCGGCTATTGGCAGAAATTTTCTTTCTTTGATCCATTATATTTAGCTAAAACAATTACATCTTTTGTGGAAATGCTGGTAGCTCCAGCACCACCTTCCGAGGTAGCTATAAACAGCCACAGATTTCAAATTTATCACTACCAAATTTATTGTGAATTTATTATCTGTTCTTGTGGTGTAGTAAGTAACTAACCATAAATATACATATACTAGCTTCATATGGTGGTTATAACAATAGTATGTAGGTGTGTGTACAATACCTTCGTTAACAAATCCCGTTTATACAATAATATTAAAAGAGGATATCGAACAAGTGCTATATGGTTTAGCAAACGAATCATTACAAGGGCAATTTTCTTTGATAATGCAAACTCCATTTCCTCGTGCTCGTAATAGGTAATAAACCTCTATTAATAATCAAGACTTACAAATGACTAATTGTGTATTAATTACATATACACTTAACTCTACGTATTGATTAAACACCTTTCCTTGGTTTCCCAACATAAATACTGCCAACAGAATAATAATGACGTATGTATGTCAAGTGTCGCGAGCAATTTTCACTCTTGGGTCAATGTCGGGTATCTAATCAAAGGAAACGGCTTTAAAAATAATTTATTCGCAATAGCTTACATCAATCATTCTTCCCCATTATTTTGCATTATATTGCATATGAATAAAATTTATGGCGTCAATTAATATTATGGATTGACTGAAATAGAAATGAATTTATTTATACTGCAATAAATGTGATAATGACTGAGAACTCCTATGTTGTTTCTTTTAATGTTAGCTAATTACTGCAAATAGCATCACGTGCAAAATGTGTTTAGTAACATACATAAAGAAATCAGCTAGTTTTAAAGTTGCCTCTTGTCAGATTGGAGAAACGATAGCATCCAAAACTCGCATACGTCATAATACGCTTACCTACCTACTTCGATTGAAGAAAATCCCACATTCTTTGATCCCGTGCATAAAGAAGAAATATTGGGTATTGCGCGAATTATGATAAAAGAGCATACCAAAGGCATATGCGGACTTTGAGTAACTTCCTAGAACTAAGTAACTGCGCCGAACCTTTAACCAACATAATTAATAAATGTTTCGAGCAGCGAAATTTCCTGGATTAACTAAAACTTGCAAAGATATACCGATACATAAGAAAAGAAGCACCGAGACAAATAACAACTACAGACCAATTGCTACATTACCAACTATGTCAAAAATTTTACAACAAGTGACTGCAAGGATAATAATCTCCTTGCAATCGCTTGTTTCTGTTTCTTCCAAAAATATCACACTCTAGTTCCCAACAACATGGATTCAGAAAAGATAAATCCACAACAACGGGTATTATGAACGTGATCGAATATGTATTCAACGCTTTTGGCGAAGAACATGTGGTGCAAATAAGCATGCTGCATCTAGTAAGGCATTCGATACGGTCATCCGAAGACGCAAGTCTTCTTGAAAAGTTAGAGTATTACGGAGTCTGCGTAATTTCTCTGCAATTAATTTCCTACCATTTAGAAAATCGAACTCAGATTGTCGAATAGAAGGGGAGACGATCAATACAATGCAAACAATCTTGTGGAGTTTCCCAAAATTCCATATTATTTGGTCCTATGTTACTTGTCCTGTATTTGAACGACCTCAAGTGAAGAGCAGTTAAATCCTGCCATGAAAGAAAATATGGAGAAAATCTGTGAATGTTTCTGCAATAATCAATTGAAAATCAATGAGGAGAATTTACAACTTCGATGAACTTTGTACAAGACTAAAAAACTAGTTTCATAGCTACTTCAGCTATGCTGTTTCATCAAACAGCTCTGCAACGGTTTCAAGGCTTCTGTTATAGCGCGAGTAATTTTTATGCTGCATTCTATTATTGGGTCATCATCTCTTATCTGCTCTTTTAATGTTTAGCCCGTTCGAAATTACTTCATGAAAAGGGAGACAGACAATTTTTCAAGCGCTCGTGATGGCGGTTCTTGTCTAACATCCTAATCCTCACACCCTTCTGACGAAGATTAAGAATATTTTTCAAAGCGTCGTTGGTGAATCCCTGATGCTATTCGTCTTTGTAATCATTCAGTTCATATACTATCATATTGTTAAATTCTTCTCCACCCCATGTGCTCCGGTATTAGTTATCATTGTGGACTCTGCATCAATATTTGGGACATCTTCATAATTACGAACGGTATCAATCCATAAGCTCTTCCAAGATGCCACTACCGTTTCTGGGTTCGATTATCAGCAATTGCGAATGATCTCCAAGATTCCATGAGCTCAATATCGGAAGAATTACAATCATAGTGTAAAGCATTTCGAAAACCTGTCGAGTATACATGACTTTAAACCATCTACTCATACCTGGCAGAAGCAATGAGGTGGTATTAAGTGGTAATAAAACCACAAGAAACATCAAAAGTGCCAAAAACAAATAACCGTAAAAAATGCCATTTTGGCGCAAGCAAGTGGCTGGGACATTTCGCAATAACTTCGGCGACGCATTAGCGATGAAAGTGGGTTTAGTATTCGGAAAGATACTGATGGCGCCTGGTAGGCAGAAACTCGAGTCCGTCTTTAATGCTTGTGCCCGCTTCATTGCTTTTGCTAGTATGGTGATTCCAACAATAACACATGTGCCTATAATAGCATTCTTTACGGTTAATTGTTTTTGGCACTTTAGATGTTTCTTATGTTACGTCATGGTTAAGCCGTTCCTGGAATCACAACATACGCTGTCCTCTGGCGGGACTGACAGTCCATGAACTCTCCGAGCTAGATGAAGTGTACACATTGCCGGTCACATTGCATTTGTTCTCGGTGGCTTGGGGTTGACCGGTGTTCCCTAGATGGGGTATGTCGTGGCGCAAGCAAGCGGCTGGGACATTTCGCAATAAGTTTGGCGACCCATTAGCATTCTGGGAGACGTTGATGACACCTGGTAGACAGAAGCTCGAGGCCGTCCTTAATGCTTGTGCTCCTTTCATTGCTTTTGCTAGTATGGTGATTCCAACAATATACCATTCGCCTACGATGGCATTTTTTACGGTTAATAAAACCATCTGAATACTTTCATCTTCTACGACTAGTGATACAGGATACCTACAGGAGCGTTGTTTATTATCAGCAGCGCTTTTGGTGGTAATTTATCTTGTCACCTACGGAATAAAACATCGATGAAACCATTCCGTAAATAAAACAGCTGTGACCCACGCATTAACTGCCAAAAAACAGGTAGACAATTTTTATCTATGTTTTTAAGAAAACAGGGATTCTGTGTTCGGCAAACAAGTCTAGGTGTAATTATATGACTGGCTGCATTTGTACAAAGTAATACCGTCAGTCTGTTGTTTTTAAGCCTGGTGCCTTCTTCCCAGTCTTATGAATGTTGATCCGCTGGGGCAACGTGCTCAGGATGATATCACCATTAACTAGTATAATTTTTTTTTGTAAACGAGGCAGCATGATTAGCCGCCGCAGATCCCACTGCAATTTTTATGTTTTTCTTATATTAATCCGAGTTTAAAGTCTATACCCTATTTGCTGTAAATAACTTTCTTTCCTCTTCTATTTCATCTTGTGGCTGCATGTCTTCATATCAATCAAGGCATTCAATGAATGGGAGGACTTTTTCTTGTTATGTCTTTCCCCCACAAATTTACGACTTTAACTAACACCTTATCACGCATTGTAGTTGTAACTTTGGCAGTTTGGGGGGTAGTGGAAAAACTAGATGGAATATTTTTCGTTTCATTTTCAACACTTTACGTACCGAAGGTTCGTCTTTATTATAAATCTTAGCTACAGATGTAATAGATATTTTTGCTAACAATGATATTATATGCATATACATATAAACATTAATGAAAGATGTAAATATATGCGCATATAATGCTTTTGGATCACACAACACAGCTCGCTATGCATAGCATTAGTAACGACAGACATTCCCGTGTACAGACAGCTGTTTGGGACTTCTTAGTCCTCATAAGTGTACGATTTACGAATGTGTCACTTGTGAAATTATCCCTATGGATGCTCCGCTATACGCTAGATGTCGCCTATAAGTTTTCAATGTCAACATCTATTGTAAAGTGAATGTATACCGCGTACTGAAAAAGTGGCAGGCATTCCCCGTCGTACATTGATGAGGGCTACGACGTTCGAAACAGCCGTCTGTCCGTGAGAATGTGTGTCGTTACTAGTGCTGTGCATAACCAGCTGTGTTGTGTGATCCAAAAGCATTATGTGGGTATATATTTACATTTTTCATTAATGTTTATATGTATATGCATATAATATCATGGTTATATTACCTTCTTGCCAAGGTATTGGCACAAGTAATTTTCAGATTTTTTATTACTAGATATTTTTTTTATTTCAATCATTTCAATAAATTTTGATCTTATACTAACACTGAGCACCTCACTTTTTCTTTTTGCTTTAGAAGCCATTTTAAAATGTTTTACAATTTGCTTGGTTGTATTTGAACGAATTTATTAAACATGAAAACAGACAAGCGCCATCTTCTCCGGTAATTCTAAGAGAACTGACAAAATTAACAAAGACATTTATTCAATGATGTTCCAGCGTGTTTATACGGGCGTAAGCGGACGATTAAAATTTCGCGAGCTATCGAAGCGCGATAAGTGGTACCGTGGGTAAGTGAAAATCTTAAAATACACATATAATTATTACAAACACTTACCCAAAAATTGATAAACACACCGCTATAGCACAGGGAACTGGGAGCAGCCTTCATATCTCACGGAATAAAGAGTCTAATAAGAGTACGGATGATAGTAAAACTAAAACTTCTCTAAGGTTTGTCTTTCTCTCTTTATTTAATATACGTGACAATTCCAATGCATGTCATACGGAAAATAAAAGTAAACAAAAAATACATACATTTTTGTGGTTGTCGTACCAATTCCAATTCCATAAACAATTAATTTTTTTCTAATATACCTATACACAGGAATATAACGGCAAAGCAAAAATATTCCATTCATGAATTAGACACAATGCTTTAAGTTTCAGGTCAATGTCATTGCTTACAAACGTTTGTAATTCAGTATTTGGTACCGCAACTTTTAAATTTGCGGTTGAATTAATTTCATAGTCATAATAGCAATAATATTGTTTCTCTTGGAGGAGATGGGAAAAATCTTCAAAACGCTAGTTCGCAGAACGTCGCACTTTTACCTGTTAAAAACCCACGCCGAAAGATGCACGGGGTTCTCTTCCACGCCGTGCTAGTATTGTTTCAAAGAAAAAAGGTTACAATATGTTGCTAGAGCATGTTCTTCCTAACCTTGTTCTATTTCTAGTCGTTGTTCGGTATTTTTTCTTGTATTTTCTCTTTAGTCTACCGCCTCTCCGCCTCCTCTTTGGTCCATTTCTTTGGTAGTATATCATTGTGTCCGCCATTTCCGAGTTTCACAAAAGTTACAAAATGTTGTCTCGCAGCTGTATACTAATCTGTTTGGTTTTTCTTTTCCCAATAAGGAGCACTGCCTTGGTTTTGTGTGGTACAAGTTTTGAACTTCCGGAATCTAACAATTTCAATTATGTTGTGTAATGCGTACTGTGCTAGCACCTTTCTTCGTTCTTTGCTGTTACGATTGTACCAATATCGTCTACGTATCATATCAAGGCAACACCCATTGGCTTTGGAATTCAAGGAACTCGCTGTACACGTTCCAAACGTTGGGTTCTATGACTGATCCCTATTGGACTCCACAGTTTGGTCTTATCCCCGAAGTGCAATGTTCTATTCTGTGAAGAGTTTGCTATCAAGCTATAAAAATAGGGCGCACATCTTCATTGCTCAAATGTTTTTGGAGCTATAGGATCGTTGAGTTATTTTACCTACTATTTCCTTGACTCTACCCAGGGCAGTGATCGTGGATCTCTCTTCACTAAATCCATGTTTCTCTTTTACCAGACTCTCCGTATAGTTCTCTCAGACGGATAAGCATAAGTTGTTCCGGTAATTTTCCTGGAGTGTTGGACCGGTAAACTCCCTTCCCCTGGGTAAATTTCTTGAATATTTGTATTAACATTAATCTTGCACTTTTCCAGATATCCGGGAAGTGCCCTGACTTCAGAAAATTATTCCTAGTTTCTCGTTGATATCCTATGTCGCAGATGTTTTCATCAATCAAGAAGCTGCTAGAGGAAGTTTTTTCAAGGTGTTTATCTTTATAAGCTATATTGCTTTCTTCAATTTTGATCTTCGCTGAACGTATTTATCATTACGGAATACAAATAAAAGTAAAAAATACCCTTAACACCTTAAACTCTGAATACGTATTTCGGCAATTTGCGATCCTCAGCCGAAATCTACAAAGGAAAATAAAGTCAGACGTAGCACTCTGGGAGATATCCACCACACAGTATACCACTAGTAACATTGTGGAATGCTATTATAACATTTTTTATTATATCTATAAATACACTGTTCGGATTACTCCTCCCGCACAAGGTATTAATTAATTCGGAAGGACACGTGTTTCGGGAATACGTGGATTCCCATTATCAAGTCGTATATCCGAATGAACGCAAATATTACTATAACTAAAAGCATGCACTACTGTCCCTTCTCCCCTTATTCCCTTCACCTATCCCTAACATATTTATAACCTTTTTGACAAACCGGACGCAAGAGTTCTTGGAAGGACCTCCCGAACGCTCTTAAGTATGTACTTTTACGCCAATAAATCCATCAGCACAGATAATGACAAGGGCGCTTATTCCCGATTACGAAGGTTTTTATTCTTTTTGATATAAATGGATTCATAAACATCTAGCTCGAGCGTCGAAGTTAAGAATTTAAAGCTAATAAAATTAGCTTTAAATTCTCTATATTATGTCCGTTTTTTCCATATGCTCAGCAACGCCAGACATATCTGCTCCCCCATATCGGTAGTGCGAGATATGTTCCTTATACCTAGTTTCCCAACAAGCACCAAAGTAACTGAAACCGAGACGGGAACCTATTTGAAGTAGCTTAGACGTAATCGTGACTATAAA
>JARFOC010107342.1:0-11957 GCA_031763485.1 Osmoderma eremita | reverse complement strand
TTCTGCTGAGGATGGTAACTTAATTGCCGAAATACGTATACAGAGTTCTTTACTCAACAAGGTGGTAAGGGGTATTTGTAACTTAAATTTATTTTAAGCCACCGTATCCTATACCTAACCTACAGTTAATAGAAGGGTAAATAGTTTGTTTATGTGCCTTTTTGATTTAGAGAAGGCGTTCGAAACTGTCCAAAGTGACAAAATATGGGAGACACTAGAAAAGAGACAATCAGATTGGCAAGTAGTTCTTGCAATTAAAAGCTTACATGAGTGCACAAGGAATAAAATCAGAACCTAAAATTTACAATCCGAAGGATTTATGAGAAAATCGGGGATGAGGGCAGGATCCCCTGTTGTCTGTCAGGCTATCAAAGTTAAAAAAATTACGAGTCGGTATCAGAAATACCCAGCAGGTGTGGCTGTCTGAACTATTATACGCAGACGACTTTTGTTGGGCACTCTGGACTAATGTAAGTCCATCAAAACGATGCAGTTATGCGGACATCCACTTCACATTTTGGGTCCTTTAACTTAATACGCACTTCTCTGTAAGTAAGTAGATATTTTTGTTGTTGTAACTCAATGGAATCGTGACATTCGATTTGAAAATAAAATTGACTTGTTACTTGAGTTTTCCAATAGATATTTACCTATGTCACGTGAGCGTTTGGTATTTTAAAGTAAACAACGTGTTTTTCCGGTAACACTTTCTTTATAAATTTTAAATTCCATTAAATAAAGCAATTAATAATGAAACAAATTTTCGCTTATCACAACCAAACTGACAAGTAAGTTATGGCACAGCTGATTTAAACTTGGAATCGACCGCGCAGCCACTGTGACAGTGTTTGTGATAAATTCCAGGCACTGTTTCATTCCCAAACCGCCTCCTCGTTTTTTTGTTTGCTTCCTAGAGATACATTATTTCCAGTTGCTCGTTGAAATTTAGGGCCGTGAAAACGTACTGGTGAGTAACGCTTGTCTACATTTACTATGTACTTTATCTGCATTAACTTTTGCATGGTTATACGCTCCGTGTTTGTGTGACGCTGCGATTTATTTTAATGATTCAATAAGCGTACTATTTTAATTGCCAACCTTGTTTAATGAAAATTTACCCGGCATTATTTGAGTCCCCCTCAAGGGAAAAAGAAATCCCGGCTTATAAGACGAATAGAACAAATTAAAATTTCTCCCTTCATGCTTGCAATCTCAAATTTATATTTCTAATTTCCTTTCGGATATAATTACGAACGATCGTCCATGTAATTGGGTCCCCTGTGAGACAAATAATGTTCTTCCTCCGCGGGATTGGAAGGTAGGAAGGGAAACTGGCGAATGAAATTTTTAATTCGGTCGCTCAGTCGTAAATCGCCAAAGGTAGGGAAAGTCCGAATCTAATAAAATTCTAGTCTTGACAAAGTTTTAAATAGTTTTCGGTCTTTTTGAGTTATGGCCGCCTGCTAATAAAGTGTCTAAATTTTAATGAAGGAAAGGAAATCCCGCTCTACTCGTAACACTTGGGGTTTGAGCAATGAACTCGTTTGCTCGGGTACTAACGAGTACAAAATTAAACGCTAAAACGTCTTGTTAGAATTATGGCCGTGTCTTTTATTCATAAAGACTCCACGAGGAGACGGAATCGGAATCGCTACTTGTGATAAAAGAATAGTAAATCACGTCACCACAACAATTATAGCAGGGCAATAATAAGATTTATATATTGCAAACGTTGTTATTTTATAGATGTGATTAAATAAATATATTTTCTAAGTAGGCATTTTCACTATACTAACTCAGTTTTCCGAAATTATATATAGATATATTTATGTGTAGAATAAGTTAACAGATAATTAGTGTTAACAACCAATCGATTCTACTTGGTAAAATTTATGCCTCATATACTAGAACTGTATTAATGGCATGTTTTATACCCTATATCAGTCCCTTTAGTTGGTTATCAATTAATTCATTCAGGAAATTATAATTACTTTGCTAATCCTCGACATTCGACCTTCCCTACTCCTCCCCTACTTCGAGGACACTATCTCTACTGACTAGTATTTCATGGAACTCCCTAAAGTTTACAGCGCAGTTTAATTATGACCGAACCCACAAATTTCATCACATAACCACCAAAGAGTTTTGTATTTGCAAAAACTGTATGGTAAATCCCTAACTAATTTTACAAGTTTTCTCCGAGCACTTGTAAGCTCTTCTTTAAATGAAACCTGAATTGTCTGTTCCCTTTCATCAATTTTGTATCAATATATGATAATTTGTAACTAATTATTAACATGGGAGAAATAATTTTATCTAGTTTTTAGATTAACTGAAAAATAAATTTTGCAACATAGGTAGGTATGTATTAAAATTAAACAATTGGCACAAATGAAGTATTCGCCAATTTCAAAATATCCTCTACACCTAAAATGTACATACCCAAGAAGCACATGACATTCTTTGGACGTCCAGATTTGGTTCAAACAAGGGTCAAACGTCCGTGGACGTTATTTGTACGTTTGATGGTTTTCCAGTTTTACCGTTACAGTGTGCGTCCACATTTTAAATACTAAAAGTGCCCTCGTTTGTAATAAAATTGATTATTGCTCATAGAAACGTTAAATAACTTAATTTTTAAATATAACTTATTTATTAATACTATTATTAAATATCATTATTATATTATTATTTGGGGTAACATTTATAGAGGGGCAGAATTTTGGTTGGGACACAGGGCGCATACACTTAGGGTAGTCATTTGACCTGTATAATTTATTGCATCATGGAAAGTTCGATCACCTACCCATTTTTTTTGTTGCTTTGTGGTAACAATTGTCTATAGTCAGTGTGCGTTGTTTTAAATAATCGTAAAGCAGAATCAATATTTATTACGTTTTCTGATGTTAGGAACTATTTGAAAGTAAGTGTGATTTTAATTTAGTAACGCCTGTATAGATTAGAGTTGTCAGTTATAAGTAAAATTGCTGTAAATGTGTAAATAGCTATGCTGACCTATATTTTTATGCTGCTAGAACTCCTTGTTTCGTTTCTTGCTGTTTTAGAAGCGGGACCTTCTTGTTTTAAAGATAAAATATTGGCGGACTTCGAAAAATCACTTTCCGTGCGGATGAAAAAGGCAAAGGAAAGAAAAAAATTAATATAGCACCTAATTGCGGAGTTTAAACTTTGTTTATTTTTGTTCTACATTGATGAAAATATATGAAACTGTTTTTTTTCATAATTGTTTTTATATTTACCTGCAAGATAGCAAGCGCTATAATTTATGTGATGGATTTTATTATTATTATTTGCTGTCAAAACTTAAACCAGAAGTATAAATCCAATAAACATCATGTATAATCGTATAGTTGAAATCGCTCAACTTGAATGAAGAATGTGTAATAGAAACGGTTATATTGAATAATTATTGTTCCCATTAAAAATATTTGCCAGGTTCTGTAAATATCTCCGGCTCTTTCCACAGACGGTGCAGACTTAATCTTCTATCATAATTGTTAACTAAGTGCATTTCAAATAAAGAAACAATCATATAATTACCTAATATAAACGATTAAATTTGAATAAACAGCATATATTTGAGCACATATGTTACCGACATATTTTGAAAATTTAAATGACAAGTCTACAGGCTTCAAAAAACTAAAAAGTATTGGCGCAAAGCTCGCAAATGATTTCTAAGCAGGAACAATATATAATTACTCAATATAGTTATTTTTATTACACATTAGTTATAATTCACTGGACGTTCAAATAGCATGTCCAGGGAAAGTTTATATTGGGACCTCCAATGGACACCGAGTTAACAGGTCCAATGGACGTCGGAAATGGACCTCGTTGTAACGTCCAAAACTGTGCTAAGCACACGTCCATCGAACGTCCATATGATTACTTACGTACATTATAGGACATCCGTTTAACCAATTTTACGAACGAAGTGATGCTTATTTGGACGTCCATAAAACGAACGTTGGTAATCTGGGTAGATGTACACGCTGTTCAAAATATTGTCGCACTATTGCTAACTTTGTTATTATTAACGTTACAAATTCGGTTAAATTAGCAAAGATACAGTGTTTTAATGTTGATTAAGCTGCAATTCAGAAAGAAATAATTGAATGAAGCGTTTTTGTGATAATTTAAAATTTGGTATTTTCTTTAAATTCATTCTGCACATTCTTTTATATTTTGAAAGACAATATAGTATGTGATTTGAAAGCCTTACCACACTATTTCCTTAAAATTAATAATATAAACGTTACGAAGTTAAATCTTAAATTATCACAAAAACGTTTCATTCAATGTCTTTTTTTAAACTGCGTCTTAGTCAATACTACAAACACTGAATCTGTGCTAACTTGATCGAATAATAAAATAAGCAACAGTGAGCTGGTATTTTTGAACATTGTATATTTATATGTTTAATTTATATAGCCGCAGATGCTCCAAACTAGGTAAATTTTGCTTGTGTGTCTAATTTCCTTTAATGTTAATACTTTGGAAGCAAAGGGGTGTAGCAAATATAATATACAATTGCATGGATAGCAACGTGATTAGTTGGGCAAAAATATTTCAGGCAATGGGATCGCTTCCAACAACCTAAGCTAAGAGGTACAAAATTTTGTATTAGCTCCATTTCCCCTTTGATTGCCTTTTCCAAATACAATGAAGTATTGGGGAGCCAAACAGAAATTATTGTTAGCTATCTCACGTACCACCCTCCTTCATTGGATTATCTGATTAATGCCAGAAATCAGTCGTGGAAGTTGAAAACATACCTGCGATAACCAACGTGTATACTGTTATGATCTTCTCCAGCATCTTTCGTTCTCTTATTAATCCTCTTATTACTAGGTTTGTCTGTAACATCCGTGAATTTTGTGTACATTCAATTTGATTTATAATTCCGCATGTGTATTAATTAGCTAAATCATTTAGCTAAATGTCTATATCTCCCTCTCAGTCAGCAAGGAAGGACTCTACACATTCGGACAGTAATTATGATCTACATCAGTACGGTTTGTTTTATTGTTAATTCTTTATTATCAGGTTAAATGTGTATACCCTCTGCCGATAATATAGGAATGTACACATTGAGGAAATATTCTACTAAAAATGATTAACAGTAGTAATATTTAACATTGTTATTTCAATCTGCAGTTATTGTTGTACGTCTTGAAGTATTATAAATTATATCATGTTAAACACATATTGTCTTTAGACACAAATGCTTCACAAATGTATCTTCGTGCTATTCTTGCTATCTGTGCTCCTAGGTGTACAGTCAGATTTAAAAGAGGTTGGCAATTTATAAAAGACGATAAGATCTCACGACGAGCACCATCACTAGCCGTTGCAGATACTTTACTCACGTGTGTGGTTGAGAATAGATTTATTCAAAGGATAAACCCGCAATAAATATTCTACCTCCTTAGGGTCAACAGATCATGCGACGGAAGCAAAGAAAATTCATCACGACTGAAATAAAATATCTCCAGCAATTTTTATTCGTGTTAACTTCTACTTTCCGTAAGGTAGATAAATTCGCTATTATACTTCCCTGACGGAATGTAAATCAATACGAGAGGGTCTGTTTAAATTTATTGGAAGCAAACAAACCGTCGTCAAAGTAAATTGAAGTACTAGGGAAACATGATACCGACACACACAAGTGTGAAGCCTTAACGGAATAAAAGAAAATGCCTTTTCTCTTATTATGTTACGGTTCAATATGTTTACTATTGCAACACACACATTGCATATTTGTTTCATAATTTGAAAGGAAAATTTTTCGCAGTAGAGGCAATAGAAAAATGATTTTGCGCGCGAAATGCCATAATATTGAATAAAAAATTATAAGTTACCTTGAAAAACTCATCGGATACTTCCTAAAACTTTTATGCTCGAATCGCCTCGAAGCAATTCCGCAAAAACAAGTGGGTGTATTTTGATAACCAAATCCTTATGCCGAGGATCAATAACCCTCGATGCACAGAGAACACGGGGTCCAACTCGCATGTATGTATATTTTCACACATACCAACTGATTTCTCAAAGGGCTCCTAGTGCTACTTTTACAATATTTTGCTTGCGCTACCGGTAGTTTGGAACCTCAGACGGTATCAATACATACATTCATGTATTTATTATAAGCGTATCCTACTGAAAGCGTGAATCTGAATGCACGTATTCGTATTTCTCCATAATTCCTTGATTTGGGATTGTATTTATTGCCAATGAAATATGTTTACGTTGCTAGTATAAGGTGAATCCTTTTTATACACTAAATTGAATTTTTTTAGTAAAAGTTAATCGATGATAAAGAAGAAGAGAAAAAGGTAATAACATCACCTAATTTTTACATAATTATGGGTAAATTAGATACTAAGAACAGTGAAAATATTCTACTTTATCACTACAAAGTTATGGCTTGCATTTATTTAATGTTAATAGTAAAGAAGAAACGTGCTGTTGTAAGTATTACAAATTCTTCGCATGGAGACATTCATCCTTAGTGATTTAATCTACCGGTTGAAACAGGCATGAGTATAAGCATTGTTAAACGAACTTCGCAAAGTTGTTCAGAATGACAAATGGTCGATAAATGTAAGTTAATTAAAATAATATAACAATTTCGTTTTAACAAACGTGTTAGGAGAAAAGAATTGGAAAACTAGCACGAATATTTTGCATATTTTTTCATACCTATTGTTGCTTCCACAAATTCCAGCAATACATGCGTTTGTACATATGTAAACTTACACAGATTCGTATACGAATTCTCAGTGAAACAAAATAACAGAACTTTACTCTTGAACTACCCGGATATGTACATACATATGTAGGTCACTTCGTAAACACTCCACTACAACAACAATCCAAACTTCGCCATATTTAGTGGCCGCTGTATTCTCTATACAATATACGCCACTCCTGGAGGATATTCATATAAAAATAATTGGAGAAGATGAATAGAAGTCGACTTGCTATAACGAGATATATGAACTTTAGGCCCGATTCCAAGTTTGTCTAAAGTAGTGCTTCATATAACAAAGGATAATACTTCACTCTCAATATAAATAACGCCACAAAGAGGGTCACAGGATTCTTATTGCTCTTGAAGAGATACCTGATTGAACTATTCTCATCTTTAAATCCTTAAATTATTTAAATTTCCAGAATTGTGAAAAAAATGTGTAGATAATTTAAGCAAAAGCAAACACACATTAAAAGCTTTTGACTTTTTTGTAGTTAAATTAATTAATAACAATATAGACCAAAAGTCTATACATCCAGCACTTTACCCACAGGTTTGGAAGGCGTTCCGATTTTCCCAATTTTCCGCTGAAAACGTACACTTCCTCACTTGACACTCTAACTTGTTGTTATTTTTTGTCTTCTATGCGGTTTACCGTTTCTTTCAGGTTTTTTTTTTTTTGGTATCAGTACATTCGTACTTTGATACGTCTTGATTATCGGCCTGAAATTGGAAAGCTTTGATATCTCAAGTAGTTTCAGTCACCATGACAAATATCTTCATATGTCGAAGTCAAGTCACTTCAAATCTACTTCCACTCGAAAGGAAATTGCTAGTTTTTTGTTTTGGGGTTTTCATGTTTGTTGCCGATTGGTTGTAAACATGTGTATATCAGTAAAGTAAAAGAACGATGTAATTTTTGAATCCATTCGAAAGGTTTTCGATTTATAATGAAAATGTTCTTCGGATTCAGAACTCTGGAAGTTTATCTACACCGTAACTGAGTTGAGTTAGATATCAGATAATCAGACGATTTTTTAAGGGCTTCTCTTTCTTAAAAAATGAGACAGAATACTTGTTTACAACTTCGGCCAAGGCAGAAATATCTAAAATTTGTATATTCTAGAGATGATCGAGAGGATTCTAAGGTAGAGAATAAATAACTTCTTTGGGGAGGCATTTAAAAACTTTGCTTGCGTAATTTTTAAATAAAAACTTAAGTCCAGTCTGTGTGACTGCTTCGTTTTTAATTTTTTAAACAAATTCTGAACCATACCCGTTGTATATGTGTTATCACATCTAATCCTAACCCGCATCAATCCCTACAACCTCCACACAATTTTCAACAAGAAAGAGCACCTTGAATTAAGGTAATTAAATTAATTAGTGGTATTATTTTGGGGTAGGTGACGATATGGTCAGATCGTGATAGAATGTACGTTGTGATGATGAAAACTTCTACAAATTTTTTTTACTATTATTTTATGGGGTAAGAGTGATGCAGGTAGTGTAGCCAGTGTTTTGGAGAATTAATATATTAAATTTATAAATTATAGCGAACTGGACTGTCGAAAAATAGCGATTGTAGCAAGAGTGGGGAACTTATGACTGAATCAATTATTTTACATGAAATCCAAGTTTTGTTGTTTAACCGGACATCCCTTGTACCATACTACTTTAAGTTACATACTAATTTGTAGATTATCTATTCGGGAATGGTAAATATATTGTATTTTTTGTTTGAAAGAATTAATGGAGTTTCGTTTTTCTCTTTTTATTTATTCATTGTTAAAGGCAATTTCGATAGATGTTATTTGGAGTTAGTGCTGTAAAAACATTTACTTTGTTTTTCTGTAAAATAACACATGAAATAATAATTTCTCCATCAAGTTTGTGGCATATGTAACATCGCGGTAGTTCTGGTTGTCGGTTACAGTAGATTCGACGATATAACTTATCCTAAAAACACTAAATATTATAATTACCTGTGTGCACATTGTTAGCAGCGAATGCGGTAAAACATACGAGGGCATGTTATGGTTTGCCTCGGTATGAATTCATTAAAATATCTGTCAACGGTTTCGCGTACTAGATATTACATAACACACTGGGCAGCAGGTGACATCCCGGTACACCGCGGTATTCGCCGGTGGTGAAACATAGAAGCTAACGGAGCATTAAAATTGTTAACGACCGAAACTAGTTGGTATTTTACACGTGAAACGTAAATCGATAGATTTTCATGCTGCGGTGACGCGAATATTATTATTCGAGTAAATTTCCGACCGGTTAGCATCGGTTGTCATCACACAATAGGAGAAATGACGTGGCGTTCACTTTCAGCAAAAAAAAACAATCACGCTATTTTTAATTCGAATGGGCCAATATTTGCGGGCTTCAAAAGGGGTTCTGTTTCGGAAAAATAGAATTCACACGCTTCGAAAATGAACTGCGGTCCACTTTTGGTCAGGAAATAGTAAATTGAGTATTCGTACCCACGGCCATTGTGTGGGAATATTTCGTACTTTTTACTACATTTGGATGCGTTCTAAATCTCTTTAATTAAAAAAAAAACACCGATTTTTTCATATGCTAAAACTACTAGCCACCAGTTCAAACATTCCCTTAACAGAATTTGCAAAATGACCTTATAAGACTTTTGGTGCACTGAGAAAGAGGAATTTTTTGGGTCTTCTATAATGGAAGTGTCGGTGTTTGTAGGCGAATTCAGAAATTTTTATTTGAAGTAAACGCTTGAAGTATTTACCATACTTAAATCATGTTCGTCGTTACAATAACATCCTTCTTTTCCTTGGATTCTTCTTTGATTCAAACAACCAATGTATTGTACAACGTATTGAGGGCATAAATTTGTTGGTTTGACAGATTTCATAGCTTGAATAACTGTATTACAGATCTATTGCATTGATCAAAACATCATAACAAAAGTGTATTATTTAAAATAAGAAATGGACCGAAGAAAATCCCATTATAGGCACGTGGTCTTTTGTACTAATCACCACAATAAGCAAAAGCAATGAAAGAGGTACAAGCATTAAGGACGGACTCGAGTTTCTGCCTATCAGGCGTCGACAGCTTCCTTCTGAATGCAAAACCCACTTGCATCTCTGAGGCGTCGCAGACCTTGGTACAAATTTTTCCAATCATTGCTATGAGTCAATAATTTTTGACGTTTGAGTATAGGTTCCTATACAAGTTTTCTGAATATGTAAGGATATGAGACTCTAATCCTTAGAAATGATTGATTTGTCATGTGTCGTTGTGATTACAATAAACTTAGTTTCTGACTTTGCGTTTTTATTTTTATGTGATACATATATTTCATTCCCATTAATACCAATCCTATATTTTCCTACCATCAATAGCATTAATCTATTCTTCCCAACACTTGCGTCCCGTTCACCCTAAAACACTAAACGGTTTAGAAGAAGATACATTATCGACTGAATAGAAGACTGTCCACAGTTGAACTGTTAAGTATATATAAAGTAAAAATAGTGTTGAATTAAACAAGTTTTGTTTAAGTAAACCAATTCTTTTCTCAGTGTGTCGAATGCCGTGAAATTTCTATAATACCGAAATACATTAGAACTTACATCAGTAAGTACCAGTTTTCAAGATTGTTGTGGAAATTAGATGGAATGGAAACCAAACTTTGAGATGGTTAGAAATAAATTTGGGTTTTAGGAATTGGTAGAAATTACATACAAACAATTTGAGTGTGGGTGTGAAGGAAATTGGAGCCCTTTCTTTAACCGGTCGAGTAAGCTATTTTCTGGTGGCTGTTTTCTTGTGATCTGTTTTAACTTTGTGATCACGATGGGCTCCGAGATGCAAAATGTATGATAGCTTCTTAACAAGAATTGTGAACATGAATGTTTTCTAACAAGCCATAGACTTATAGATTACATAGTACATTGGATATTACTATTATTTATTTATTAAAACTAGATAAACATATTGAGGCTTTGTTCATTATAGTGCTTTGCTACTTTAAATTGTTAATTGCTTTGCGTAAGGAATTATTCTTAAACACATACCTCTTCAACTACAAGATACTTCTATTTTATGAGCTTATTCAAATCAAAAAATCATCGTATTTGTTGATATTAATAAGGTAAATATAATACGCAAGATAATAGGTGTCGCTGAAGAAAAAAACTGCTAACTTCGTTATTATCTAACAGGAAATTAGACATAATACATTATATATTCTCATTGCATGCTCCGGTGATCATAGAGTAGAACGTCTTTCTCTTGAGTAAAATAACCTACACCTACCTCTAGTACCGTAAATTCTTACGATAAAAAAATCCTATAAGGGTCGCGCATTTTGCATACAAATATGCAAAGAGGATTACCGGTGCATGGTTGGGGAGTTTACGAAATAGAAACGTTTCAAACCGTATATAAAGTTTCGCCTAATTTAAAATTCCGCATGCGATACAAATTAAGGCGAACGTTAAATCGTTTACCGATAAAGCTCAAAGTTCACTGCGCCAGCAGTACATGAGATTGCACAAAATGTTGCCATTAACAACACCAGCTACTGTTAATGCACGTTCCACTTTGGAATCTAAACGTGCTGTTGCTACTGTATGATCATTTTGGTCCTTTAATGGTGTCGATTATGGAGGCCAAAATTAAGAGTTAATTCTGCGATCACGTTAACGGTATGTAATGTATTTATGGATATCTGCTTTATCCTAATTCCGTTTATCAAAATTTTTTAAAGATCTTTATGTATTATACAGGCTGATTCATTTTCTACCCTCACCATAGAGATCTCACTTATTGGAGATAGAGGGTAGGTTTAAATTTGGCAAAGTTGCTACATTTTATGTTTGTTATGAACCCGAAGAAAATATAAGCCTGTGACGTCCGGGATTTAAAAAGAAAACGAAAAAAACTCATTTTCTTCTATATTGGATTTTGACACCGTCAACAAGAGTTTCTTTTCCTGATTACAGCCAGGTATAACATGTTGACAAAAAGTTTTGATATTATGGTTTTATTGACTAAGAACACATTTTAATATTAAATAAAATAAAACGTTTCAATTGTCGTTCATTAGTAATAGGAAAATGTCGTACACCAACGAAAAGAAACGAAATATGTTAAGTATTTTTCATTTATCGAACCAAAATACAACAATAGA
>JARFOC010107311.1:0-11960 GCA_031763485.1 Osmoderma eremita | reverse complement strand
AACAAACTACCGAAACACATAAAGGATTTAACATATCACAAATTCAAAATGGAACTAAAACAGATTTTGAAAAAAAAGTCAATAGTAAAACATAGCCCCGACCATGTAGGAGAATGAAAGTAATAGGAGGCCTTCAACATCGTTAGCCCGAGACGGCAGTTCTCGAGGCGAAGATGAGGGATAGCAAGCAGCAACGCTTTGATTTACATACATGTATCTGTAATTTTTGTTGTTGCTTATTGTAAATTGTAAATAAATAAATAAATATATGTTCGTATTCCAAAGGATATTAAGAATTAAGGTTAAGTTGCATGTAGATTTCTATAAACAGCAATTGTTATACAGCGCCACCTGTTTCACGAAAATGCAACTACGACATTCCATTTTTATGGTCCATAATTAATGTATGCCTTTGTGCTACTAGATGTATTGTAACTGGCAAAACATGCTAGAAGTCAAATACTTCAGCTCCACGACTATTTCAAAAAGATATATGATATTCTACATTAATAATAAATGGTGGCAATTATTTTCACACAAAATATGCAGTTACGTTCTCGCAAACAGCCGACTTTTGAAATCTCAATTCATAACGTCCTATCGTAACATGGTTGGCCCTTGTAACTTGTAAAGACATTCAGAGTATATTGTATGATTTGACAGGTATATGTATAGGTTATTATCTATGCAACAAGTGCTTTTGTTGTTTATCTAGTGGCTTAGGTATTTTTACAATCCAGTCGAAATTATTGGTTTTGAGAAAAAAACAACAGTTTTTGACAACTATCACAAGGAAAATTAAAAAAAAATACGAAAACTATCAACATTAAATACAACGTCAAATGACAAGTGTCAAACAAGTGCGTTGACAACTGGCAACGCTTTAATTGCATTTCCAGAATGTGAAGTTATGTTTGGTTGTGAATAGTTTTAACGTTGTTAATGTCAAATGTAGGCTGTTTACTTACAATAATAGATACGAGGTGTGTAAATTAAGTAATGAGACTAATATTTTTAAATATTTTTTATTTGAATATAATTACAAGTGAACGTTGTCTCCCTCAAAATAACTCCCTTGGGAAGCCACACAGTGTTGGAGAACCGTCTCCAACACATTCCTCATAGCAGTGCTGGAACTCGGATATTGGAATCGCCTTCAGCTGGTCGGTTAGAGCCGTTTGAATGTTTTCGAGTGTCCCAAAATGATGTCCCTTCAGAAGAATTTTCATACTTCGGAAGAGGAAAAAGTCACAAGGACTCAGGTCAGGTGAATAAGGAGGCTGAGGAGCCACAGAAATATTTTTAATGACAAAGAAAACCGTTTATGGAAATTGCTGTGTGACAAGGCGCATTGTTATGATGCAGGATCCAAACGTTGAAACTTTATGAACGGTGGTGTGAGACAAATCCTACTGTTACCCGATCATTCTGTCCGTCAGCCGACAATCTGAACGCACAAAATCGCGGATTTTGTCGGCATTGCCATGGGTGCTTGCAGTTGAAGGCCTTTCCATGTGTAGCTCATCTCTCATCGACTCTCTTTCTTCTGAAAATGGCTCAAATACCGAAAACCCTAGGCGTTTGACAAAACGCTGTCTCTGTGGGCTTGCTGAAGTTTTGCAAAAGTATCTGTTGCACTTTGCCCAAGTCTGAAGTAAAACCTGATAGCACACCGTTGCTGGAAATTAATGTCTTTCATTTGTAGAACGCACTACAAAAACCGGGTTCACGGAAAAAAATGAGAACGGGCAACCAAACGACTTAATAGAGTTCAAATTTGCACTAAACGCGTATTACAATTGTCGCCCCTCCGTGCCCCGTGTTGCCATATCAAACGCTACGTTCTAAGTCTCATTACTTAATATACACACCTCGTATATTTGTTTGCTTTATACACAAAAAAGTTTAGAGACAACCGTTTTTCTTTACTTTTTTCGTATTAGTAATTACCATACCCGAAATACATATTTTTAAATCGTTTTTTGAACAATATTTTTTATTATTACCACTGTATTCACCTTCACTTCCATAATTAGCTTTCATCCACACCCTCAATTAATACAAAATAATGAAGAAATTACTTAATATTTGAATCATTAATTTTACTCCATCTTCTCTTCGACTTTTCTCCTTCCATTCGCGTTATTCCATCGAGCATCTAGAGCGACGCGTAGCCGAAGAACAGTCTAGAGAAACATTACTTTCCAAAGCGATAGTTTCCTACATTATTTCGCCAGCGGGCAAAGCGTAAACAAAACCGCTACAATATGCAAGTATGTATCTGCGTTTGGAAGACGAGTTTTTGTTGTTTATCAATTTTCGTTTACCTCACAACAAAGCGATTTACAATTCAATTAAATCGTTTTTGGTTAACTTAGTTAACTGATTTAACAAAAAAAAATGTGATTTTGACGTCGTACAAATGGTTGCAGTATATTTATTTTTTAATAAATCATAACAGCCACTGTGTGGTGAAACATATATGGTGTCTACAATATACTTTTGAAACCAAAATCTTTTGTTTTATTATTTATTGTAATGAAGTTTCAACACTTCACAATCAATCATTTATTTATTTTTTAATTTCATTAGATTAATTTCTCTGTTTCCGGATTAGACTAAGAAATATCAGGAGGGATTTGAATAAAATCTACCTAATCAGAAAGGAAATGATTTAGAGAAAAAACAAAATTTAATTTTCGACAGTCCTTCAACAATGCGGAAAACCATAGTTGTTGCTTTCTTCTTAAACTTTGTGATCCTTAGGTATTCAGCAATTGTCCTATCGCAGTAAAAAAAAAATTTTTTTGAAAAAAATTACAATTTCCTTGTAGACATTTGCGACAATTGTGGGAGTCCACAATTCATATACCCAATCCAAGAAATATCCTCATTATCCGAAACAAAATATCTTGCCATCTGCTTCTTTGCATCCTTTGCCTTTTTGACGGTCGAGATACTTTACGCATCCATTGCAATTGGATATTGCATGGTTGGAGGATCCCAATGGAATCCTTGAAAAAAAAGGTCTTGGTTACGAGACGAGAATCCTGAACTTGAGGATTCTCGTCTCTAGCAAACTTCGTGCCTGCACAGCTGTTGGTCGCGACACAGGATTCTCGGAATCTGACAATTTATTGATCCCCAAATCCCGATGCAAAATTAGCAATATATCAATCGTCAATCAATATGTTTCGCATAATCCAATTTCATTTGAGATAACCGAAATTTTGATTCGTCGATCACTTTATACGATTTCTTCTACTTTCGTGATGGTTGGTCCTTGCCTCCACAGGACCTCCATTCATCGTCTCTAATGGTTCTCGACTCTGTTTGATATGCTTTGACAAGAATTTTATCTGAAAACATGAATGAGAATTTTTATCATATATCATACGTTTGAGTATAAAAAACTTTATCACGCTCGTTTTAGATTAATTTTCCGCACACGTAATCCTAGCAAAAACTCCCAAATTCATTTGATTTTAACGCAAGTTTGTAGGTACTTATTCGTTAAAAAGTTGCAACAACTTGATAGTAAACCATTATCATAGCAGCGTACCTCTTTTGAGGTTACGTATATTTCATTTTAATCTTCTCCCGTACTTTATTATTTATTGACCTCACAAATTTAGCTTTATTTAAAATTTTATTTAAAATTGATGTGACGAGTAATACATTAATATTTTTTCAAACTAAAGTGTACGTACCACTATTTGTTTTCCATGGAAGAATTATCAAAATACATTCTGTTACTGAATGAGCTTTAGTATAGCCTGAGTATATGTATTAAAACCGTAATATATTCGCTGACATGGACAACAAATTATTAATTTTAATAATAGTCCAAGATCATATGTGCTTTAAAATCTTGCATATTGTATTGTCATCGGAGATAATCAAGTATGCAAATTTTCAAAGTGATGGGACATTCAGAAGTGTATTATAATTGCATTAGTAGGTTTGTTACATATGTACATGCACACATCTAAGTCAAGTTGATATAAAGCTTTTAAGTATAATAATAATAATGGTTTATTTCAAACAGCTTGATATCAAAGTACAGGTAAAAAATAAAAAAAATAAAAATCTGCGAATACAATTTCAATCTTAATAATAATTATAGAATATATAAGGCAATAGATAGAGAATCAAAATTAATGTCACAAGTATCACAGATGGCATTGAAACATTTGCACATTAAATATATACATATATACATATGCGATCGTAGTCCTATATTAGTTCTACTGGAGGGCAAATAAAATGCATCTGAATGTTTTGATTCTGGCCTAGGCATATAGAAAATAGAAATTAAATAACAAAGAAATGCAATCAATTCTATTATTTAAAAGATTCTATAAAAAATTTATGTTAAAAATTCTACGTCGACATTCAAGAGACGCAAGATTGAACCTAGCAAGCATATCATAACTATACCTTCGTGCAGGATAAATACCATAAGTGAGATACATTAGATGCCTTAAGAAGCTACGCTGAACACTTTCAATGTTGGCAGAACAAGAAATAAATATACACGTAAACAATCAGAAATTAAAGGAAGTAAGAGAAACAACATATTTAGGCTTGCAGCTGCAAAATACAATGAAATGGGATAGACATATACAGAAATTAGTAGAACAAAATTGCAGGCTTAAAAAAATTAAGCAGATAATACCGTCTTCTCACAAAGAAACCACTATACCACACCCTATTCATTGCAAAAGTCAGCCACTTTATAATCATTTGGGGAAACACAACCTCAAAAAATATAGCCAAAATACGGCGACAACAAAATAAAATCCTACATAAACTCGACCATTGTAGAAGGAAAATACTAGGAGGCCCTCAACACCGTTAGCCCGAGACAGCAGCTTCCGAGGCGAAGATCAGGGATGACGACAGAGCAATGCTTCGGTATACATATATACATGTGTATTTTTTGTTGTTGTTTATTGTAAATTTAATAAAGAGTTAATAAATGCGATAAATGGGGTGCCTTATTAGTGAACCGTATCGAGATTTTACAAGAGAATTAAATAACAAGATTAAACAATTAATAACTGTGAAATCTTTGCAATTTGTATAAATAAACCCATAGGTTTTATACCCTTTAGAAAATATTTCCGCAAGATGATCAGTAAAAAGTAAAGTTAAGATGATCGTTAAATGTAAATTTACTATCGAATAGTACAACCAGATCATTGATTACACCAACCCCTAAAGCACTATATCATAGTTATGTTCAATATAGCACTGTTTCATAGTATAGGTCATAACGTATAGGCATTTATTTATGTTTAAGTGGAAACCTGTTTTGTTGACGCAGGACAAGGCGTTTTGAAGTAAAAGACAATCTCCCTGCGACTCAATTTTCGTAAATATCTTAAAATCATCGGCAAACAGCAAAACTTCACAATGAAGTAGCTTGACAACGATGATGAACAGAAGGAAAAGAAGTGGTCCAAGATTCGACTCGAGTGGTGCACGAGAGGTCGGATAGAAAATGTTAGGTATGCCATGTTGGGGATTCATTTTGGATAGAACTTGGACGATATATCTATATCTATATATTTTTAATTTTTTCTAGTCATTGATATAGTAAATACCAGAGAATATTTTTTTTCGTTTGAAAATTGTATTACCCTAACAACTTTTCCTATGTATTTGATAATGCATTTATTACATTATTATTGATTATATCAATAAATATTACCAATTATTGTGTGAAACGCTTCGTAACATTTATATATTCCAATAGTCCGTCGTGGAAGAGGCGTATTACAAATACTTCGCAAGCATTCACGCACATAACTCATAAAGAGAGAATAAAAAGGCGAACGATAACACACACAAGACAGGACTTAAAATACGAGAAATAAAACACGGACAAGTGGTAATCGTCGTTGGCCGTTACCTAGCTTACATGTAAGACGGCGAGGTCAACGGCCTGCCCTAGTATCCTACTAAACCGAAAGGAGAAAAGTCGAAGACAGAAGAAAAAACTAGACGGTTATAAAACCTCTATGAACGGCCGATTGGCGCTGCTGGCGCTCGGATGAGCTTCTTCGCGAAGATAATCGTTTGTCACTACACAAAGTGGCATTAACGTGTGCAAATTTTCGGAGCTGACGAAAGATTGAAGGTATTTTCGAGATAATATAGTTGCTTGGATGCGAGGGCGTGGCTGAAGAGGAGTTCTACATTATGAAACTGCGAATTTATTACTGAAATAAAGGTGGTATAGGTTTACTGTTTGATCGTCTCTAACATAAGTCTAAATATGGCAAATCCATACGCGAAACTTATAACCGTATATTCATGAAAAATATACTTTTATAATTATTTCCCATCTTTTGAAATTAATTTCAGTGTTAAAACATTTTCTATTTTCAAAAGAAATGAAATTGATTCTAAGGCAAACAGAAAATGTGTATTGCAATAGTTGTGTACATAATAGGCACTTTAACAAAACCTAACGACGCTTACTTTATTATATTTTGCAAATTCTTTTCAAAAATGGGATCTTACGTAGAACAACAGCAAACAGTTAGAAAACGGCTTTACCAGGAATTTTTAATCCCTCTTGCAAATATTTTGCGGGCTCTTTTCAGGCAGAAACTCGGGTATAATTGGTTTTAACCTTGCCTCTCGGAAAAGATTAAGGAATTTACCGTTTGTTCAGGACATCTGTTCAACTAAAGCCTTGAGCCGTTTACTTAAAATTGCCGTTTTAACTTTAAACATTTGAGATTTTAAAATACATAAATACATAACACAATATTTTGTCAATGTTAAACTTGGTAAATATACAGCGTTTTTGTATTGTAAGTACATAAATTGGATAAAACTTTTTCTCTTAGGTTTATTTACTATATTTCGGTACATTTCTCTAAATAAAAAAAACATTCAGGATTCCGAAGGGTATATTTTTAACGCACAATAATGTAAATGTGAATACGATCTTCTTATAAAAATACTAAATTTAATAGAATGTTTCATTTCATCCTGTTCGGTTTAACATTGATTGCTCTTAATAATTATCTTATGCAATCCGCATTACGTATATTACGGTAGATCATTTAAAGAAAATTGAGTTCAAAATTCGGAGTTTTGGAAAAACAAAAAAGTCACGATAATGACACTGGTTATGCCGATGATCCGATTTTGATATCAGATAGTATAGAGCGTATTTAAGCTGCGGGTACAGTGCAAATATTAAGAAATAGTTATTATAAATGGTTATCCCGAGGAGTGAATTAGTCTGGCTTATGTCTTTGCTGAGAAGTTCACCAGTCGGTACTTGATGGCGGTGTTGAGTTAGGCTATCGTGAACACCTACTAATTTTGCTAAAGATTATTTGGCGATGAGATGGCGTCCCTACGCCCCGAGCTCGCTAATTAATACCGATTACTCCAGAGAGATTAAGTGCAAACTTGAAAAGCCTATAGAAAGCTCTGGCGATAGTCTACTCGCGAGATCTTAGCCTAATGCTTAAGAAACGCACCTCTCTTGTAGGGTGTTGAGGTTTGGACCTTGTCGGAGGTTATCGAGAAAAGGTTGCAAACACTTGAAAGGCGAATCTATCGAATTTCCTGGACGGAACATGTTTAAAACGAAGAAGTTCCACACAGGATGTACTGCAAATCTTCGATATTGTTCACCATTAACGGAGAAAATTTGAAGATTTTGTACACATATGTTTAATGTTTATTTCCCAACTGTAAAATGTAAGCATTGTTAAAAGTATAACTGTAATAGACTATAAATAAATAAAGAGCAAAATACTAAATAAAGATAGAAGCAAGAAATAAACATATTAAGATAGATAGATAGATAGATATATAAATCTATTTCGTCCAGCAAATTTGTACATATGTATAATGGACATGTCAGATATCTAGATATATAAAAAATACAATAAACACTAAGAGCACAAATAATGAATGATAACAACATTGACATAAAAAATAGTAAAGCAATTGCCCAGTAATACTATTTTAAAGTTCCGTATCGTTTCTGAATTTTGTATGGCGTTAGGCAATAAATTAAAAAGCCGGAACTCCATGGAGATAGGACATCTTTGTACAAGGAACTCAAGAATATATATAGAAGGCAAGAGTAAAGACAACAATCAATTAATAAATCATACCTAACTACAATGCCTAGCGCCAAAGTTCACCTTCAACAGATCTTTTAAGCTATAGCTAAAAATGTCGCAAACAGAACTAATGGGATGAAAAGATAAATGCAACGGTCGGCTTAATCACTAGGTTGGTAGGAGCCGATATTGTATGAAAAGTTGGACTGACACGGGGCAAGAAATGCCAAATTGCCCAATAGAAACGGTGAGTCGCTCTCATTATGCAATAATTTATGTGGAAATACAAGACACAGATTTGTGCGCCTCAATTCAAGTAATGTTACAGCTGAGGAAAATCTCTAGAAGGGTAAATACCAAACGCCTTCAGCGCCGTTGCTTTTACATATTACTACTGCAGCGCATTCCAGCTTTGACCGCACGAGAGAGAAAAATGTAACTATTTTAGACAAAGTCCATCACCCTTGTTGCCAAAGAAATCGTGTCAGCAATGTGGTTGACAGAGGAAACCTGGAGTTTCTAGTTTTACCGCTAGACACTAGTCAAGAATCTATCATCATCAACGAACATCAGCATTTCAAAATCAACAATCTCTGGCTATCATTGATAAAAACTAAAAACAGAAGATGGTCCCAAAATGGAACCCTAGACATTATTCTTTGCCTGCAAGAGCAAGTCATCGTATGAAGTGTTTGCAAGAAAATGGTCGTCTAGGCTCTAGTCGAAAGATAGGCACTCTCACATTTGCCTTTATGTCAGCTTTGAGTATCATACGTAGATGGTTACACTTTCGTATCAACGCCAACCATTGCATTCTGGGGGTAGTTTTAAGTTGGCATCCTGACGGTCAGCTTAGCCTGTCCATTGTTGTCTTCCTAAAAACTTACTAAAGCAGTCAGAAAAGAGATTAGTACACATCATAAACAGAAAACTATTCTATAAAGTAGCGGTACTCGAATATTTTTCTATGCAGAGTCAATGTGTCAATCTGAGAAATATGTGGTTCTTCACACTCTTTGATTTCACTAGAGTAATATATTTGCATTTAATACAATAGTATATGAGCCAAGCAACTCTTGTAGACATCTGATGGAGTCTCGTGGAGCATACTTTGAAAATGGCCGCTTACAAAGAACTCCTTGGCACACCAACCTAAGAAAATGGTTAGATGCAACATCTTCATAACTATTCCACAGTGCAGCTATTAAGTTTTCTGATTGCCATTATGATAGTTAACATCCGAAACGGATAGGACAAGTTAAGAAGAAGATACAAACAATGATACTTTAATCAATATGAAGCCTCTCAGGTTTCCAAATGTTTTATCAAATTAATTGACTAAATATACTACGAAAGCATTGGATAATATTTCGAAATTAAATCAGATTAAACCATCAAAACTATTAGTAGTGAATATATATCTTTTTTTAAATATTACGTCATATTTTTGAGTAAATTAATTTAATACAAAGAAATGTGTAACTCCTATCACTTATGTCCTCCTAGTCGGCGCAAAAAGGAAGGTTATGAACGCCACTGTCGGTAGCGGCTGCCCCGTCGTCGCCAAGGTAGACGAGGAGAGGTTATTGCAATCGGGATGTCAACATTGAGATCACGGGTTCAACGGCCGACACACTGCCGGAGCGGACCGATGACGATATCCGCGTTGCTCCGAGTGCTCGGTTTTCTCCCACCTGTCTGCCTGTGACCGCGACTACCGCACGGACATCGGTACGAAAGCAGGAGGAAATCTCCGCGTTCATTTTCCGCATTCGCAGCGTCAGATTCACCCATGCACGAGCGAGCGATCGGACATACAGGTTACAAATGCGAATCTCGGGGATTAATTGTGTGTTGTCACATTTTGGAATTCTTTTTTGTGGAAAATCGTTCACACTAATTCATGTCATCGAGATGTAACTATATGAATTATATTTTATACAGGGGATGTCGATTTCAAAAATGTAGGCCTCTAACAACTTTCTTTAATAAATAAAGTTAGGGGTTATTTATTTAACTAATGTAAGCAAATTCATTTCAATTAAACACAATAAACTGTAACAAGTACAATAAAAGTTAGAGGAGTAAAAAGATCCAAAAAGATAATCCCTCACACTACATAATCCATAATTAAGTATATCTTCACGCTTTACATTATCTCTCATCTTGTTATGTCATTGACTTCTTTAGATATTTCAGCTGCCTGTGTGCCTCATCACTTTAGTTACTGTTCAGGTTTCGCAACGAAAGTTAACGTTGACCGCTCTCTATATTGTTTTCAATACTTCGTAATTTTTGTTTTTTTCCATATTTAGTTTCTTACAAACTCCGGGCTCATCGTTGCATGATACATTTTTAGTACATAAATAATTTTAAATTGGCAGATTTTCCGATAGATGGAGTGGCACGAAGGGAGTCAAATTTAAGGCCAGTAGACTTCTCTCTTTGGGGACATCTGTATCTGTTGTTGCTAGTCTACTGATATTTATATTAGAAGGCAAACTAGCTAAATATGGGGTAATAAAATTGTTATGACAATTACAAACTGATTGAAATTAACTAGAAATTCGATAAGGTTCTGGATTTTTGTTTAGTTTGGGTCTAAAATTCAGAATTAAAATCAAACGATAATAAAATAAAATAACTTGAAAGTTATTAAATGCATTCGTTGTCAAATGCTAAAATATATAGAGTTGAATAGAAATGAATTCGTGGAAGTTGTGACGATGTTCGTCAATATTAAAAAGTGTTCCCAAATGACTCAAACTAATTCCAACTAATTTATTTTATTGTGAGAGGTTGATATAAGGAGAGAAGACCACAACTACTAATTCTTGATGCTGTATAAGTTGGTATTTTCCGTAACAGGAATTCTCTTTTCCCTTAATTAAAATTTAAAAGATTTTATATTAATTATATTCTCCTATTTATCGTTTTTAAGGAAGTCCAAAGGACCGCGCTTGAATATTAGAAGTTCACAAAACCAGTACTTACAATTAGTTCAATATTAAAGGTAATTTCAACTTCGAAAGTGGTTTTGTTAAATGTAAATCTATTTTGATGGAATATCTCCCATTGAAGATTATACTGTTCCATTTTTTCTATTTTAGATATGCCCTAGCTATTTTTCTAATAAAAAATGGAAAATATTCTTGATTTATATATAGTACAGTTCATTAACCATTAGGTATGTTATGTGTGCATGGTAATATGAAATAACATTTCGATGAAGCCGAATGAAAAATTCACAGAAACTATAACAAAGTTTGTAAAAGGTAATTCAAATGACTCATAGAAATTCCAACTGGTTTAGGCTTATATAAGGTGAACAGCATCTGAGCGTAGTTACTAATGTTTTTAGTAACTCTTTAATTTATGGTTTTAGTATTGTGAAGTGTATATAAATTAATTAAAATTAAAAATATGACTGATAGTGAAAGATTATAAAAATTTGTGTTCCCTTTTTAAAAATACACCAACAAATAAGAAATATTTTTGTTTCCTGTTGGAAATATTATGTGTAGCAAAGTATAATTTTGATAAAAGTATTTTAATCCTTCGGCTGTGGTGCTTCGACTATATTTAGGGTTGTCGAAATGGTTTTCTCGTGACAACCTTTTATAATCTCACAATGAGTCAACATGTGATGAAGTACTATCAAACAAAAACACACAATATGATTACAAATCTCGCCGAGATAAAGATTTTTTTTGGATACGTATAAACTAGACATGACTAGAGCTCTGGTAGTAGTTTTCCTTAGAATATGAATTGTTTTTTTAATTCAATTTGTTTATCATGTTCTTATCACAAGCTTCGTTTGCACCACAGAATTTAGGTTTAAGATAGTTTAGGCAT
>JARFOC010107300.1:0-11960 GCA_031763485.1 Osmoderma eremita | reverse complement strand
ATGGAGTATGCCTCAGTAGTGTGGTACCCTATCTTTACTTACCTGAATCTAACATTGGAGCGGGTACAAAAAAGATTCCTCAAATATTTGTCTTTTAACTTGGATGGTACTTACCCTCCTTGCAGCAGATGACAATGGTCTGAACCTCACCATTGTCATCTGCTGCAAAGACATAGCGTTACATCATTAGCTACTCGCAGAGACAAATACCCTGGTCGCTATCTGCTTAATGCTTTAAATAATAAAATCCACTGCCCGTACCTGCTATGACAGCTACAGCTCGTTGAGCCAGAATATAATATTCGATCCGTGGAAACCTTCCATCCACCGAAATTTAGAACAAGTGTGCTACGCAAAGTGCCAGTATCACATATGGTACGAAATATTAACAACTTCTACCCTGATCCTCTTCTCTAGGTTACTTTTATGTTTATGTTTACTTATTTTGTTAAATTTTCAAGTATAATAAACTTGTAATTTAATTATTTGCACTAACCTATATATTTTAAGTTTGTTCCAATTTTGTAATGTTATCCTGTAAATAGTTGTTGTACATAATTGAATATTCTTTCTTCAGCAGGTTTGCAGCTCGTCGAAATCTTTTCTCGACCAGCGTTTACTCGTACAGTTAGGATGCCAGTTTCCCTAAGCCGTCTTTCAATAGTTTCAAACGTTTTATGATTTGGCATCCTTGGGGGATGGATCGGAGATTGTTCATAGTATCTTCGACCAGCAGCAGCGCCATTTTCATGCATCGCGACACAAATTAAATCAAGGCGCTCCCCATTAACTTTATTGGTACTTCTTTTCATTGTTTTCTATCTTCCAGTAGTTCCTTCCATCTTGTCTTAGGTTTTCCGCGCATCCTGATATTTAATTATTACTATCAAATATATAACTAGGATGTCTTTAAAAAATAGATATTGAATTTGCTTCACTGTTATAAATTACAAACATTTGGATAACAAAGTTACCAAAACGAGAGCATTGCCAAAAGAGATTTTTAGATTGGTGAACTTTATTATATTTTCTTTTAATTGCAATGTGCCTTAAACCATAATTAGATACACAAAGAACCTAGAATACTTTCAACCATATAATGCTAAAGGAAAGTGATAAATTACATCTTCTTTGCTGAGTTTAAATCCATATCTTTTCGACAACCTATGTTTTTGGAGCTAGATCTTTGGAAATTTGAAATGCATTGATGAAGGCATTTTGTTTAATTGTTTATTGATCCATATGCTCATATTAACTATGTTGGTGTAGCAAAACTTGAATATACATGCACCCTGAGCAAAAACTCGGACACCTACTGCTTTTGCAGAATATTTTAGGATTACTTAGTTTAGGCTGCAAATTCATAATTGCTTGGTTCTTATTATTGAGGTTAAGTGGTGGAATAGAGCACAGGCGCATTATGCTCTGAACTTCACCTCAGAATTTCGAAACTTTATATTATTGTTGCTATGTTTGTAACGTCGTAACAAAGTCTATTATCAATATTTTCTAGGTGACTGGGGTTTGAATGTGTTTATTTGTATGAAGTTGTGCGCTGTGTAACAAAATTAAATAAATAATAACATCTACCCTGGTGTTCATAGAAGCGTTAGCTACGCTCAACTGTCAGATTTGGTATTAAAATAAGGTGTGTAAATTTATTGGGACCATTAATTAATTGTCTATAACCCTAAAAGGTAGAAGGTACGAAAAGGAATTGATAAAACGAAATAAAAGGACAGACATGACATATGAGAATCATTCATAAGCGCAGACAGAGAAACAACCTCTCATCAAATCTATGCATTCCACTCAAATCATGTTTACGTCTTATAATTACCTTCAGCGATACAAATTACAAAGTACAGGATGGGTTTTTGTGTCGGCCTCGACGAGCAAGGAAATACATTTGTCCAGCGATTGCTAGATACTTATTAGCGGCTGACATTCGATTTGTCTTGTCTCCGGAGAAACTGAGCGATTGCGGGCGGAGCTGAGGGTCGCCGGCGCGGTTCTTCTCTCTTTAGTCGATGCCTCAAAGTTGGCTCGGCTCGCCGTTCTTGCGGTTCACGTGCTGTGTAACAAAACAAAGGGACGCCTAGTTGCGCACGAGAAAAAAGAGGAAATCGCTATTAATTGCATGTTTGATTTCGGATGTGTTGGGAACAAGATAAAAATGAGATAAAATAAAAGTGACCATGGATACGATGCGATCGCAATTTCTTCTCTACTTCAAGATCAATGCAAATTGAGTAAATAAAATTTCCAAGCTAGTTTAATGTGATTTTGCCAATTCTGTACTGAAAAATGACATACCATTGCTGAATAAGCACAGGCATACTGTGCCTGATATATTCCTTCACCTGTGCAATGGTACGGTGGTAATCTCAGGTCTGTATGTCCCTGTTGAGCGGCTCCTTCATCGAGTACAAATTTATTGTTTTCTTTTGTTGCGATACTATTTATCAAATCACAATCCTTCCACAATTGAAATATTTTTCTGTGTTAACCACTGTATAATGCGTTCTCCTTTCAAACGCGTTGTTGGTTTCTTTCTTGCGACTGTGGTAGACGCATTATCAAGAGCAATGATGGAATGAGCAGGTAAATTGGGCAATAAATACTTGAAAAACTAATTTTCATGTACTTTTGCACACACTTCAACATGGGCATCAAGAGTATTCTTTTATAAAGAAAGTTCTATTCAGCACCGGAACAAAGCCTTTTTCGTTACCAGCTTGAATTAAAGCATATGGTTGACCACGGCCTTTTGGTGCTGTTAGACCAATACTTAAATCCTGAAGAAATGCTTGTTTAGATGCACTTACTGTGCTGTCAGTCCATGCTATTGTTACAAAATGCCCAGTATTTGCCCACGATTCATCAGTAAAAATAATGTATCTCTCTTCAATACGATATCTTTTAATAGCACGTAAATAATCACATAATTAGCAAAATATGTAAAGCAATTCAAAATCATTTGCTTTTCTTTTAGCGAATAGATTTCGCCCTTTCGCCTTCGCTTGTAAGCTTGCATACTTCAAATCTACAAATTCATCATTTTTGTGTTATATGTAATTATATACCTAGTTGTTTTCATTATACTTAAACAATAAACAATCCTATTGATAGTGGTAATAGTTTAAAGAAAAACTGATTTATTCGAAGATAAATTGATAACAGAAGACAAGAAAAATTGGGAGAATACAAGTGACACAGAAGGATGAACCGAAATTGACAAATGACAGAAACAGTGAATAATACCACTAGCCACCAAATAATCAACATTATTATGCAAAACATGGCACCAATCCCCGTTGTTGAAAAGGATACCCTAATACAAATGCGTACAAAATCTGCCGGGATAGCACACTGGTATCTGTAGCGGATGTTGATGGTTCGAATCTCTGTTGCGGTAATCGATTTTTATAAAAGTCGGTTGCAGCAAGGGTGGTCGGTACCTCTCCCGGTGCCCTTCAGTGTTGAAGATAAATCAACGCTGCTGACCTCTTACGGCGAGGAGAGGTAGTAACAAACTATACACTTCAATTACACACATATTTACACAAACTTATTGTAGAGTGATACAAAAGGCCTCAAGACCGCTGTGTTAAGTATCTGCATTAGAATACAAACAAACAAATACATACAAAATAATAAAGGATGGATATGGTCCATAAGAGCAATACTACCTTTAAAATGTGAGCTGCACCATAGACACAATTTTACAAATAACTATAAACAGTCATGCAAGTTTATGTCGCAAAAAAAATAACACTAGTGCACACGAAACCACAGAATGGTCGCAAATGACAATTCTATTGTTTTGCGAGGGTATCATTTCGTTGACCTTGAGAAGGACAGACATGTTCGAACGGTGTATTTGAGGAAAATTTAAAGTAGAAAGATTTTCCATAAAATGTACATAGTTGATAAACAGTGTAGTGTTTTACTTTTTGTTGTATATTATATGCTGTTGTATATATTGTATACTAATCACGAATAGTAGTTGAAAATTAATTAATGTCAACACCAGTGACTTATATAAATATGTTTAATTATGAAATAAAAATGTAAGATATTACACTTTTATTTCATTACAGTTGCAAAACTGCTTTTAATAATAGACTCTGACGAAAAAATTTATTGTGACTGTTCATCCACATTAAAGGAGAGCGTTATATCTTGCAATGTTTGTATTCTGTCCAATGGTTGAACTACTAAAACAAATTTGCAATTGTTGAGGTATCACTAAGGAGGAAAATTATTGCTGTATTACAGCGCAACTCAGCAACAACTATATTATTAATGTATCATATAGTTTAATATATTATTTTTAAGAAGAATAAAACGGGTTGTTTTATACAACTTACATTCATCATCACATAAAACTATAATTCACCACGCTAATTTTCTTGTTCAACAAGATTAGTTAATAAGCAATACACGGAATAACATTTGCCGATCAGAGTCTACACACAAATTCCAATGTCACTTATTTTTAACTATGACCATTCCGTTATTCTGTGTCGAAACTTTAGGCATTTGCCCTGCATTATTTAGCATCATAACATTTCCCATAACATTTGAATGATCCCATGTAGTTTTCAGTTAAATCCAATTCTCTTATGAAATAATTTCATAATAATCTTAAACTATATTAACGATTTCATAATTGTATATTGAGGTACGTCCATTGAAGTAGATTAACGAGTATTATCTTCGGTTTAATTATATTTTCACATAGAAAAATGTTGCCAACGTCAAATTTGAATCAAAAATACAAGAAGAATATATTGTCCTTTCTTTTCTCGGCGAGTAGTGTACTATGAATATTTGTGCTCCCCCGCTTATTTATATCCCAATAATCCTCTCACGTTCGATATTTCATATAGAATTGATTCTGAATAAAACCCAGTACCTAAATGTAATATTCCACGGAACGTATCAGTAACCAATTTAAGTTCGAAATCAATGTTTGCTCCCGATCCCAACGACAGCTTTCCACATCCATCCGGAGCCCATCCAGCACGTGTTGTCTCCCCGCCGGGGTTTTAGTTAAAATCCAAATTGGAATTTAATTGAAAAAGTCTCATTCATATGCGGGCGATGCGAAAAAAAAAACGAGATTTGCCTGATTTTTAGAGTTTTATTTGCGAACGCATCGCTGAATGCCAATCGTCGATATTTTCCTAACCGGGATACACCCGTGAAATTTCCATTTTCCATCCCGAGTAGCGGGCGTACGGATTACCCCGAAAAAAACTGGCACGCACACGTATTACGTATTGACGTGTTGGAAATAAAAAGAAAAGAGAATGATAGAAGGTAAATTTCGAAACGCAAACTGTTTCTGAAATCGGCCGTTCGAATAATTCGGGATATATTAAAGAGTTTAGAAGTCCTTCTCCGCGTTACAATCGAGGGATTTTCCCGGGATTCTTACGAGAAGAGAAGGGCTGTTATCAAATCATTTCATATGTAACGTTCAAAGCTTCCCCAACAAAAAAATAACTTTACATTCGACGTACACAAAAGCATCGGGTATATGTTTCATTTATAATCCGGGCGGAATTTTTTTTTCTTCGTTTTCGGTCTCTTTTAAATCGTAGTAGTAACAAAGTCGTCAACAATGATAGTCCTCTCTCTCTACGCTAACTGATGGAATATCTCAGTCAGTCACTCCGTGTTTGTCACATAACATGCAAAGACGTGCTTTTATCATCTTTATAAAGACGATTTTTCTTAGGGTTTTTGTCGAGGCGACCCTGTTTCCACTCCACACTCGCTCCGAATCGAGTTCCGGTGGCGGCGGCAGGATTCCCTCCCCTCAGCGAGCGCGCTCTCTCTGTCGCGTCCCTTCTTCTTCGGCGAAAGAGGCGTCTTCTTCGCCTCTTCTCCGGCGCGACGGTTTTCGGTTATCCGTTGTTACGAACGAACCCGCATCAAAACATCCTAGCTGAGCCGCAAGCGATTTGAAAAATGATCCATCTCACGTCAGGAGAATCGGAGTTTTTGTACTCGTGCCTGGAAGCGATCCCGTCTATACATACACAGTATGCGATGCGCTCTCTTCGAAGACGCGACGCTTTAATGCGGTAGAAACAAGCGACATAGAGTCGCTGGTATTCTTCTCGGCCAACGCTGCACTCCCAACGCAGTCTCGCCAAAAAGTTGTAACATCTGTGAGAAAAAGAATGGAAAGAGGTACATACTTGATACTGGGCGAGTCTGATATTAAAATTGTCATGCAATACACGCACCCAAGGAACCCAACAGAAACCCATTAACAGGACAATAAATACAATAAAAATACAATAGTACCTACTTTACAGTGTAAATGAAGGATGAATACAAAACAAATCTATATTTAAATGTTTGAAGAACAAGACAATTCAGAAATATAATCCTATACAAAATCTTACAAAAAATATCATCAAACATGGCGTTAGCATTAACCGCCGCATGGGAAAGCGGAGTTCGCTTCAATAATTTGAATTTAGCAATAGGTACACGAAAACTCTCGAAATGCCTGGTACCGTGAGCTGGGGCGATAAAGTTAATTTGCGAGAGCAAGGACTGAGAATCCACTCTATTTAGCACCAGGTTAACAAGAAATCTGCCACTGGAAGCAGCTCTTCGACTTTGTAGAGGGTCAAAATTAACCTTATAATTTGTGCCACGTGGTAGATAAATCTGGTACTTCAAAAATCTTTGTTGAATTCTCTCTAAGGCAAGCTGCTGATAGCGGTAATAATAGTACCAAATAATTGAAGCGTACTCCAACTTAGTACGAACAAGAGTAAAAAACAAGATCTGCATAACGTTAAGATCAGAAAATGATTTGCAAGAACGTATTAAAAACCCCAAAACCTTAGAAGAATTATTTGCAATTTCAGTTATATGATCACTCAAAGACAATTGAAAAACAAAAAGTACTCCCAGATCGCGGATACTTGACCGTCTAGAGATTGGTTTTTGATTAACAGGATAGGAATACAATACGACAGTGTTAGATTTTTAGATTTAGTATAAGATATAACAGCACATTTGTCTGTATTTAGATGGAGCCCATTATCTTCACAGCAGGAATTTATAATGTGGATGTTCCTCTGAAGTACGACGCAATCAGATATTGCAGATATCTTGGAATAAATTTTTAGGTCATCGGCGTAAGCTGCTACTTTACATTTCAGTCAAGATAGCAGATCATTCAAGTAAATGTTAAAAAATAGGGGACCCAGGTGTGACCCTTGCGGAACACCAGAACACACTATAAATGAATCAGAACTGAAATCGTTATAAGAGACGTAGCAATTGCGATTGCATCGGTAAGATGAGAATAAATCGGTGACTGGAGGCGTAAAAGCAAGGTTGGATAACTTATGAAGCAGTAATTCGTGGTCGATAGCATCGAATGCTTTCGTAAAGTCAGTATACACTACATCAAACCTGCTGCCGATTTTCAAGTGACTCATTAATAAACTGGGTAACCTCAGCCAAATTGGTTAGTGTAGAACGTCCTGATATGAAACCATGTTGATGAACAGACAGAAAAAGTTTGACCATAAAAGATAATTGATCATGTAAGACAGACTCAAAAACCTTACCAAAGTTGGACAATATGTGTATGGGCCTGTAATTGAGAATGTCAGCAATATCTCCCTTCTTAAAAACAGGTGGTATTTCAGCGATTTTCCATAAATTGGGAAAAGTACACGTGCGTATGGCTAAGTTAAATATCGTCATAAGTGGTTGGCAAAAGATAGAAGCACCATCATGCACTAAGAATCCTGGCAGACCATCATGACCTGCATTCATATTTGTTTTGATTTTCTTTATGCTACGGTAAACGTCATCTGAGGTTGTAGATAACAAAAATAACGGATAAGAATTAGTGCAGGTGGATATTGAAGAATTACACACTTGAAAATATTATAGCAAAAGCATTTACCACGTCTAGAGCCTGATCTACAACTGTATTATGAAGATCGCAGATACCTCATCGGTTTAGAAGCGCAATTAACTACTCATTATAATATCACTAAGTTAAAGCTAGAGTTATAGACTATAGTTATAGAAAAGTACGATTACTCGCATAGTTAATATCCTCGTGTTGCACACGTAATTAACAGAAGCACCGGCCGAGATTATTTTGAGCAATTTTCCTAGATTGCGTGGGTTAGAATAGTTCTTAGATTCATCGTTGTGCAGATTAGAACTCTTATAATACATTCTTTTTATAAAGAAAAGATACTGTCAGGTAACAGTGAGTATTTAGAACAAGAGAGGACGAAACGTGAGATAAATAATTTATTTGGGTAAAATAATTATAGTTATAATTTTGCAGATAAATCTTTTATTACTTTAGAAATGTCATATTGTCAAATGTCGTTGTTTAAAATATAGTTGTTTTTATAGCTCCTTTATATTATTTTATTTTGCAACTGAATATAATACATGCCTGTATCTAGTCAGACGTACTGATCTGTATATATACATATGTAAATGAAATCGAGCTGCAAGCAAAAAAGAAAGAGGAATGAAACTCTGCACATCCACCGAATGCATGAATGTTAGGTTTGCACAAAACCGTTTTGCGAAACGGAATTAATTTTCCCATTTTTTATCGGAGGTTTATGCGTAAATCCTGCTCCACCCAGCATGCCAGAGTATAATTAAACGCACGTTTTCCTCTTCTGAAAAAAAACAATAAAAAATTAAACTCTTTGTAAAGAGAAGAGGCGTACGTGGAAAGCCTTCGAAGGAAATGGTAAAATGAAAGATATTGAAATGGACACCAACACAGTCATATATGATAATTAATACTCTAAAGCTCTTCCATTCTTACTTGGATCGCAGGTTGAACTTCATTTATTATAGTGGCTATCAGTCAAGGTCATTCTTGTCTCCCACAGGGCTCCAACCTCGGTCCACTTTTGTTCAACTTATTTATTAATGACTTGATTACTTCAATTGACTGCGCTGTGCTTGCCTATGCAGACGACCTGAAGATTTTTCATAGAATTTATGATATTGCTCTGACTCTCAATTCATTCAATCAAACTTGGATGCTATTAATAACTGGCGCACTGTTAATAAGTTGAAACTGAACATTGATAAATGCGAATTTGTTAGTTACACTAGGAGGATAAGCCGAATCAACTCATTGACTTGGACTTGGACTTGGGAATTACGTTTGACAGTAAGCTTAACTTTGTTAAGCATATTTTTGAGTCAGCTCAATCAGCCATCATATTCTTGGGCTTTATAATACGCACGTGTCAGGGCTTTAATAATTTAGATGCTGTTAAATCTTTATATTACTCCTACTACCTATTATGCATCTCTATGATCTTTATGGATTACTATTTCGTCTATTGTTGTTTTGTTTTTGTTTTTTAACGCCCTTTTGGAGTTTCTCTGTTGGACCAAATACATTCTATTATTATTATTATTAAAGCAAAACAAAAGAATCGGTAAGCGGTGCTACTATCCAAAGTATATCGATTTCTTTGGATTGTTTGGATATGCATTTTAGTTATTTTTAACCCATCATCAACCGGATTTCGGTCATGCGGTTAACAATGGGAATTCACGTATTCCTAAAACACGTGTCCGACAGCGCAAAAAAATTGTAGCAGCCATCAGCCATATTTTAGTAAAAAATATTCTTCAGCATTCAGAGCTGAATATTATCCAAAACGAGTTATAAGAAGATTGCATCCCCCTCTTATGGAAAGCGGAATATGTGAACCAAAGCCAGCGTAAACCTAACGCGGAGTATTTAATGAAATTTATTCCGAACAAGTTTTATTAAAGTTACTAAACTTGTTGTTGTATTTTAATAAGTAAAGGAAACGTCCCGCGGGACAATATTGATACAGTTTCATTATTTTGTGCCACTCACAATGTTTATCCACAAGACACCGAGGACGGCCTGAAAACTTCTACTAACTACTTAAAACTCTTTCGCCTTTCCATTTTCTGTGACAGCTTGTCGCTCAAATCGGGCTCACCCAACCTACAACCACTCCGCTCTCCTATACATTCTTATATAACAGAAATTCCAAGTCGGCATTTAGTAAATTAGTTTTTCTTTTCGATTACTTTGACGGGCGAGGTAAGTAAGAGATCGATATGCATTGCAAACTCTTATGCACAAAACGCATTCTCATCATTACCAATGGTAAATAATGGTGGAATAAGATTGAAACGTAGAAACTAATTCAGGCATTAAGAAGAAACGCAATGATGATAAGGAGAGATATGTATAATTTGTGGGTATAGACCTGACGGCAAATATTGACTAGTGTATAATTTGTCAGTTAGCGGTGTTGTGGTGTGTTTCTTTGGGATTGTTCTGCTTTCACTTAATTCTTTTGTATCTAAGACAAATAGTGAACAAACTAAAATTTAGTCTTTGTCATATAATAATAATCTTCCTCAGAAAGAAATCATCCGTTGAATAATATGCAGCTTGAGCAAGGTGTTGTTTCTTAAATTGAAGAGCAGGTAATTTTTTTACTGTGTTCCGCAAGTGATTATAAATTTTGGTACGAAACGTGCAAATGGCTTTGTGGCGGTACTTATAAGGAGAGTTTATTTTGTTGGTCATGTTTACTTTCGAGTGACGTTAAAAACACTTGGACAATCCTCCCCGGTTATAAAGATTTAAAAAATTTCAGTCGAAGCACAAAACTACATGAAAGTTCAAAAGAACATTAAAAATTTCATGGGGCTAAAACGGTTAGAACGAAATACATCCACTATTGTAGAAGCTTTACAAGAAAATGTTAGTTTTAATAACATTTTATATAATGAAAACGTTAGG
The DNA here is from genome assembly GCA_031763485.1 of Osmoderma eremita. Classification (NCBI taxonomy): domain Eukaryota; kingdom Metazoa; phylum Arthropoda; class Insecta; order Coleoptera; family Scarabaeidae; genus Osmoderma; species Osmoderma eremita. The sequence continues at coordinate 1,126 of JARFOC010107300.1, read as the reverse complement.
AAAAATCGATTGTTATTAACATACTTAATTGATGTAACGTTACTTTTAGGCAAAGATAAACTATCATTTCGAGGTCATAATGAAATTTCGACTTCATTTAATCGCGGAAATTTTCGGGAAATTTTTCATTATTTAATAAAACTCAACGAGGAACTGTCCGACCATGCTTCAAAATTAAGTAGTATATTTACAGGACAGTCCAAAACTATTCAAAATGACTTAATTGGTTGTATTGAGGAATATTTAAATGATTTTATTGAGAACGAAGTTAATCATAGTGACTGTCATTTCACTGTGGTTGAAGCTGATGATACAACCGATATTTGTGAAAAATATCAATGTGCAATAACAATACGGTATTTATATAAACAAGCCGAAATTAAACAAAGATTTTTAGATGTTAGTACCGATAGAACCGCAAATGCTTTGTTTGATGTTTTCATTAAGGTGTTAAAACCTTATAATTTTCAAAAAAAAAGATTGCTCAGTGTTACGATGGTGCTAGTGTCATGGCTGGTGAACTGAATGGACTACAAGCAAAAATAAAATCAATTGTGTCTAACGCACTTTTTACACACTGCTGCGCCCAAAACCTAAACCTCGTCTTACAACAGGGTATTCGTACTATCAAACAATGTAAAATATTTTTGCCACCCTGACTGGCATCTCATCTTTTTTTCATCGCTTGGCGGAATAGCGTACGGCAGATTAGATCAAATAATCGGCAAAAGGATACCTCAACCTGCTGAAACTCGTTGGTACACGCGATCGAACATTTTGAATTTAGTAGCCGAATAGTGGAATAATTTAATTTTAGTATTTCAAACTATTGTGGAGGGCCCTGATTCGGGATCGGAATCCATTAATGCAACAGAAGGTTTTCTCATGCAATTAAATGATTTTGAATTTGCAATTTTGACTTTTTTTGTTTGCACCTCTCCTTTATTCCAAATTTTGCAAAGGAAACGTTTAAATATTAAGTATTGTCCAGAAAAAATAAATATTGCATGCTTGCGTATAAAGAACTTCAGAAATGGAATAAAATTTTGAGTGATTTTTAACATCTGCAAAAACTTAACTGAATTTCCAACAAGACGAGGGGTACCATTGCTTGAGGAAGAAATTT
>JARFOC010107290.1:0-11960 GCA_031763485.1 Osmoderma eremita | reverse complement strand
TGGAGCCAGATGTTTTGCGAGCAACAATTCAAAATGCCGTAAAACGAGCGCAATTATGCATCAACTCGGGAGGTGGCTATTTGAGCGATATAATTTTTTACTATTAATGTCATTAATTTTACACTTTCAAATAAACTGTTTATGAAAACAGAGCTCTTTTTTTTCATTTATAGCAAAATGCCAGCCAATTCAAATTATGACATTACTTTTGCGCCACCTTGTAGATAATTGTAGTGGAGGCTGCGATGCTACGCGGAGTCGCGACGGTCATTGTCAACGACCTCTAAGTTTTGTACTTGTTGGGTATATCAAAAAATTTTTTCCTTGCAAAAAAGTAATTAAGGGGGACATATTTTATTAAATATTCTATATTTGTGCATACTTTTCTCAAACTAAAAAATTGATTTTATTATTTTTACAAAAAGTTAAAGACTAGAGATCCGGTGTGGACACCGCGATGTTCTCAATGCTACTGGTAAAGGGGACTAATTGACTGTTTTTAAACGCCTGATAGTCAATGTCCGCACGTGCACCACATCCCAAAAGTTTTACACAAAGCAACCAATAATTGTACAAAATTTATTGATTAACCAGTTTTTTTGCTTTAAAATTTAGTACCACACGAAAAAATAATTTCAAGGTAGATCTACGCCGTTCTGAACAAGTGTAAAGCCGGCTCCAGAGAACCAAAAGCGTGTCGAAACCAAGCAGCCCTTCTTTTTGTAAAATCATCATTTGGCGGCAGTAAGTGTAGTTTTAGGATTTATCCAATGACATTTTGTGTAGTATAACACCATGTAATGAAATCGTTCACCCCATCGAGATTTTTTTCCACAAAATACATACTAACTAAGTTTACGAATTTATCGGTTACTTCTTTCCACATTTTATATGCTTGACAAGTAATATACAGGTTGATTCATTTTCGACCTCCACCGTGGGGATCTCGCTCATTATTGGAGATGAGTAGGTTTAAATTTGGCAAAGTCGCTAAATTGTGTGTTTGTTATTAACCTGAAGAGAAAATGGACTCGTGACAAATGATGTTCGAGATTTAAAAAAAACTCATTTTCTTCCTTTACCTCTACAACTTATTTGGCCTTGCAGAGAAAAATTAAAAACACATTGTCAAGGTCACTTTTGATCTTTTATCTAATCATGTACTCGAAATTTTTATATGACGTTTCGGCTCTTTACGGCAATACCAACTTTCTTATTTTTTATCGGGGCCATATTGGATTTTTTCATAGTCGGAAAGTTTTTTCTCTGATTTCAACCATATATAACATGTTGTTATATAATATGATATAATATAATATGGCGCCGATAAGAAATAAGAAACTTGATGATGCATCTGAAATACACCATTATAACTTATGGATGTTCCGCCCGTGTACTGGATTTACTTTCCAAAGATTTGGAAATTAAACAAGTAAAAGAACATATATACTTTGTTCACCGAACAGAATGGAGTGATGATCATGCATCGTGCAAAGCCGGTTTTACACTAGAAAACAGAAAAATAGTTATTCCCATCCAGCTATGACTATTTGTAACCTATTTCGGAAACATATTAGTCTTTATAATGAAAAGTAAACTTTCATTTAATGTTTTGGTGTCTATTGCAATCTGATTTTTATTTTAACGTGGAGCAAATAAATAATAATGTATGGCGTAGGTGGAAAATTAAAATATTGAAGTGTGATAGGCCCAAAAGAATATAATTTTTCTTAGTATAACGGTGTTTAATATGTTATTAAAAAAGTACTAGTGCCGTAACAAAAAGAAATCACCGGTTTTATTTTATTTAGATGTTTTAATTATGGATGTGTTTATGGTTATGAAAAAATTATTAATAAAAATTATGTTATTAGCCACCTTTAAAATTCCAATACTACAAAAAAAAACAAAAAGCGTTATTCAACGTTCTGTATATTGTATATTTATTATAAATACAAAGTATATTGACACTGTTTTACCTTGCCCGTTATATTTTATGTGCTAATAGTCTTAAAAAAAGACATAAATATGGACCAGATCAAAACTGAAGTGAATAAATACACCACGCCGCAGATGAATAAAGAGATTGTGTTGTGGTTATGTTTGATTATATATAAACATTGCAATACAGCGATGTATTATACATTTTAAATGAATGAATTTAATTTATTATTATCTTCCTGTCCTATTTTAGCAGTGCAATTGTTATATTTGTTTTTAGCAAGAAACAGAAATTTAATCTTAGAACTTATGAAGCTATTTTCACCCTTATTCAAACAGTCTATTGCATCATTCGAATAATTACTTCTTGTATTTTAAAGGGCGCCTTTAATACGATTTTTTAATTTCACATTATTTGCAATTGACTTTTCAGGAGTTCTTACCAACCAATAGAAAGCTTACTTTTCGTATCACGCATTTTTTTCTACTCCATATGTTCGGTGAATAAAGTATAGTTCAAGTTGTAAAATATTTTTGCAATACCTATTTGCCTGATTCTTGGTCCGAAGAGAAAGAAGGCAAGATGTTCGATGGAATAACTTTCTGTTTTGAAATTTATGTCGGTGAACGGAGATATTATTCCAAATTTGTGAAGACATGATATTGATCCATTGATTTTTAGAAAGGTTTCGAATATTCAAATTAAAAGGTAGGTCGAAGACTTTTGAAAATTACTGAAACCAATCTCTGTGACACTTGACTGAAATCAGCAGAAACGTGCCTGTTTATCTCATGCAGTTGAATGGAAAAATTTAGGCGGAATTTTTAAAGTTCTGAAGAGAGTATAAAATAGAAATTTATGAAGATATGAATAGTCTACAGCGCCTTTTCCCTTTTTATTTGCTGGATCCTATTAGAAGTAAAGATGAATACCTGTTGTCAACTCAAGAAAAAGAAGAAGCTTTAGAAATAATTCCCAAACATTATTCTGGTACAGGATTATTACTATTGGTCATTAAGTTGGAAGCTTAATCACATCCATTCTACGAAACAATGTTCTCCCGAGAATTATTACAATATGTTAATGCAGTGCAATGGTGGAGACCTCAGAAGTAAGTTCCAGAAATTAATCAAGTATTGGATATCATCGTTTCAATTTCGTGTGCAAATGTTTCTTCGGTGGATGTTGAAAGAACTTTTTCTTCATGTACTAACTTCTGTTAAATTAGTTAATCTTTTGAACGATGTATTTCGTATTACTAAGACATACATCATTTGCCTATGATTATTCATTTTTTCTTTTTATTTAGAAAATATTTTAACTGTTTTTAAGTGTGTTAATAAATAAATGAAAATGTAATCTTTTTTATTTTTTCTTCGTAAAACAATTAATTGTATGAACACTTAGTACAAAAAATGTAAAGGACTAGAACAAGAAATCATATATTTTAAATAAAAATCACTGATTTTAAAAATCATTTCAACCCTGTTGCCATCCTTTACAAATTTGGAGATATACTGTCTGTATGCAGCGACATGATCAATTATGGCCAATGTTGATGTCAATACACACTCATTTAGCAGGTGGTAGCTCTTTCATATATTAAAGAATTGTGTCAACCTTGGGAAGAAGTTCACGTGGTAGTCTGTATACAAATCGTAATTGGTGGATCTTATAAAATATAATTTATTATACCATTGTGTACCTTTTTTATAATTTGTATGTACAGTCATGTTTCTTAAAATAGCAGTGCTGTATGAAAGTGTCATAATTGAATTGGTACATAAGCGATGTCATTGAAATACGTTGTATCTACTTTGAGATGCATAAGTATTGCCATGTGTAGAGAAACAACCAGATATTCGGGGAATTCCCCAATTGTATAGAGCTATATGAGAATTGCAGGTGTTCGTCAAAATAGCAGTATTCCGTTAGTATTCGTTGAATACTGGTGTTATATAGGTGATATATACAATTTGGATTTAGACACACTCTTAACTTACACCAACACTTTATACGTTCATTTTGATAATAGGCCGAGCTAAACATTGTATCCAAGAGAAGAGGATAGTTATTTAAAACCTCATTCAAAAAGGAAAAACATACAAATTTATGAAAGAAGCGCTTGGATGCTCAGCTAAGATGATATTAAATGCGAAAAAATAGAAAAAAACGCAAAGAAAATCGTGGCGGTCAAAGAAAAACTACGTTTCGGGAAGATAGAAACATCCTGTTTACTAAAAAGAACCCCTTTATGTTGTCCAGCCAAATTAAACGGGAAGTCTCCATATGAGTACTTCAACTGTTAGAAAGAGGCTTTTAGAAGCAAATTTACAGGCTAGAAGGCCGAGAAAGGTGAAATGAAACACAAGTAAAAAACAGATTAGCTTTTGCAAGTCTACATGCATTATGGGATTCAACGAAATGGCTCAGTATTATGAGTATTAAGATTGTTTTGTTTGGCGCTCATGGGTCCCAGCAACATGTACATTATCGGATTTTAATCGAAAGTACACAAAAAACTATTAAGCATGGGGACTCCAAAATAATGGTTTGGAAATGTTTTCCTGGTATGGTTGGCTATGTTAGTATAATGCAACCCTGCGGCGAAGAAGATATGAGTTTATATGCAGCACAACGACCCTAAAATTTCTCGCAAGGCTAAAAAGTGGTTTACGGACAATAATATCACATTACTGGTCTGGTCTGCGCAATCGCCAGACCTAAACCCAATAGAGCATTTATGGGACGATTAAAAAAAGGCCGTTTTAGAAGCGAAGCTACAAAATACTAAACAGTTGTGGGGAGCTTGTCAAGGTGCTTGGAAATCAATCTCAATTACTGGCTGTCGTCAACTAGTGGAATCTATGCCTCAACGCTGTGCAGCTGTCTTTCAGAATAGAAGCCACGCAACGAAATATTAGTGTAGTAGTGAAAAATATTTAATTAAAAACAAGTTAGGGGTGTATAGAGTACAGACTGCTATTTTAAGGAACATGATAATAGTATCATATAGTCTCGGAAGTGTTATTATGTTTCCTTTCCTTTTTTGTATTTTTTAACCCTCAACCGCTATCGTGGGGTGTTTCGGCACCCTAGAAATCATTTTTTCCTAAATTTCTTTGAAACAGTTTTCGTCATTTTTCTAGGGTTCCAGATATTCTCCTATGCAAATGAGATCTATAATATGCTATAATCTCTTATTTACCATGTTTTACAGTTTTAGCAAAAAAATAGCCTTTGGGGTGTCACCACATGATAGCAGTTACGTTAGACTTTTTCTAACCCATTGTTTGAATTTTATAGTAATAATAGCTATTGTCCTCTTTTGGGGTAATCACAGCTCTTTGTTTTAGATTTGTCTTTCATGTGCAGGGGATTCACTCAATTACATTCGACTTCGCGGATTTTTTATACGTAGCATTGAATAAAATTGTATTTTCCGATTTTTTTTCAGTTCGCAAAAAAAACATAGTGTCAACTTTGTTCGTTATTTTTCTTCCATAATACATAACGACAATAGCAATAGTAACAATAATATGACAAAATATCTAACTGATGAACAGTTAGCAAATTTTGCCGCAAACTTTTATGAGGATATCAGTGGAAGTGAATGTCCTGATGAACGTGATGATGATTTGAGTGATGCAGCAAGCGAACAGTGTGATCACGACACATCTTCAGAGCTTGAAGTCGAATCTGAAGACGAAAGTGAAGAAGATTTGGGTGATGTCAGTACAGGCACAAGTTACTTTTATGGACGAAATCGGTGTAAGTGGTCCAAAAATTCTTCTGCTGTTTCGCGTGCGAGATCCTCTAATATAGTGAATCGTCGACCAGGAGCAAAGGGTCCACCAGTAAATACTCCTAGAACACCTCCTGAAGCATGGTCTATTTTCTTTACGGAAGATATCCTAAATGAAATATTAGAACATACAAATGCAAAAATTACGGAAACGAGTTTTTCTTATGGACCAACGGTTAGTAATGTGGGACATGTAGAGATGATTGAATTGAAAGCATTTCTGGGATTTCTAATTTTGGCAGGAGTATTCAAATCAAACCACGAAGATACTAGAAGTCTTTTTGCAACGGATGGTACGCGAAGAGATATTTTTAGAGGTGTTATGTCTGACAAACGGTTTTTGTTTCTTTGGACAACGCTAAGATTTGACGATCAAACAACTAGAAGGAACAAGATTGACAATGATGATAAGCTTGCTGCAATTACAAAAATTTATGAAATTTTCAATACAAACTGCACGAACAATTTCAGTTGCAGCGGTTATGCAGTTGTAGATGAAATGCGAGGCCGCTGCTCTTTTCGCCAATATATCAAAAGTAAACCAAAAATAATATGGCATCAAGATTATGTGCTTATGTGATTCAAAAACGCATTTTCTAATAAATTCATTTGTTTATACAGGAAAGACAACCGAACCCAATCCAAACAAACTTTCGGTTCAAACACGCAATGTACTGAAATTAGTTTCTCCAATCGTGAACACAAATTTAAATGTGACAGGAGATAACTGGCTATCTTCTAGAGCTATTGAATGAATTGAAACAGCTACCAATAAACTCCTGTAAATTTGGATTTACCCACTATAATAATACGTTGGTTTCCTTTGTACCAAAAAAGAACAACTGTGTCTTGTTGATTTCGTCTATGCATCACAATGGAAATATTTAAGCAAATAAGAAAACAGAAATGATAAATTTCTACAATGGTACCAAAGGAGGAGTCGATTTTTGGATCAGAAATGTCTGATGTACTCCTGCCAAAGACGACCTGTATGAACCTACAAATGGTGTCACATCTGCGGACGAAGCAAAGACAAGAAAATAAAAACCACGTGCCATAATTGTTGTCAGCATATCTGCAAGGACCATTCTAAGTTACTCGTAAAATGCAGAGAATGTTTAGAAAGGTACATTGTAAGAATTTTGTAAAAATCTGAGTACATGAAAAAAACAGCATGATATTTGTCATATAAAATGTACAATGACAACGTCATTGTCAGAATTTTTCTATAAAATGTCAATGCTATTTTTCTTTTACAGGGAATAAGACCATGGTTCCAATAGCAGACAGCTTAAAAATACACCGCAGATACCTTTGTAAAAAATAATTAATACGAGAGAATATTTTTTACATTTTTCTATAAACGTAAAATTTTCTGTTTTTTGTGTTTTCTTAAACATATCGCAAGATAAGCGATTAGTTTATTACACAGAGGGTTCAAAAGCAGGAAAAAAACTATAATTAACAAAATAACTAAATTTTAAAGAGGGATGTCAAAACACCCCACGATATAAGTTGTGTACCAGAAAACACAATAGTACTTGAGGGTTAAGCTACATTCAGGATTTTAAGATAAATTACAACACTGCTATTTTAACGAACATGACTGTATGATTAATGATGGTCTGCAACTATTAACAGATAATGTTGTAAACATCAATAAACGTAACCAGTGTTTTTCTAAAACTCACAAGTACTTCATTCATGGGTACGTTTATTACGATATTTGTCAGTTATGCTGTATATTGAGTCGATAGATGTATGCCCATAAGTTTCCTAAAACTCTTTCCCACAGCACAACTTCTGATTTTACCAGGAATTGAATTACATTTGAAATGGGACAGCCTGTATATGTATGCCTATGTTTAATTTGTATATATTTGAGCTCATAAAAATAGAGAGATTATTATATGCGGACGACATTGTCCTAATAGCAGATACATATGCGAAAGTGAGAAAGTAGTGGAATTTACGGAGAAGAAACAGCTACAATGGTTCAGCCATTTAATAAGGAAGGAAAGACATTATTAAGAAAGATAACGGAATCAGGAGGAGATCAGGGAAGAAAAAGGGGACGACCTATAAAAAAGTGGATACAAAATATTAAAGAAATGGGTACGAGTAGAGGCAAATCAATGGTAGAGAGAAAAGACAAAGAATCGTGAAATATGGAAAAATTGGACCTCCAATCCAACACCCTAAGGGGCTAAGAGGACAAGAGAAGAAGAAAAATATATCTATTGCTAATTGTCCGCAATAAAACATGTTTATGTTAATTTTAAAAAAATCATAACCTACCGTATTTCCTCACGAACAAATTCATATAAAGATGTACAAATTATTTTCAAATTTATTAATTGCGTAGAGTTGCAACCAAAACATAACCAATCATCACTATCCTTGATTAACTCTAATGTCCTTTTACCTAAATTTTGTCGCACACATTTCTGTAAAACATAAATTTCATGTAATAGTTTCAAATGATGTTTAAAACTTACTTGGCAAAATACGTAAGCACATTGTGCACAGCACATAACTTTCCCACCTTGACCACACCATCTGCAATACATTTCACTACCATCTTCATCTTTATCGAATTCTCCACTACAGTAAAAATCATAACATGGTTTACATAAAAGCACCTTAAGTAACGGATGAATATATCTATTAAAATGACCAATGGGGGCACTACCCAAATGGACATTGCAGGCAGTACAATGTAATCTTTGAAATTGAACAGCTGGTTCACCTATAATATATATATATATATATTATTTGGGAAAAAATTAAGCTAAGTATATATACCAACTGCAAAAACATTCCTTTTAGCTTCATTTTCAAATTCTGTTAGTTCTTCGGGTACCTGCGCATCATTGAGGAAATCATCTTCCAACAGAACTGAAATAAATTTAAATCATGTAAACCGTGCTAAATATATACCACAAGATTTTACGTTTAACTTTTTCGTCATCTCCAATTTCAGGTTCATTAGATTCTGAAGAACTGTCGACAGAGGTATCATCTATACATAAAAAATAAGCCCTGTTTAATACTTCTCACCTTTTCCAATATCTAAATCTTACCTTTTCCTACATCTAAAGGGACCTCCTCAATGTCCATGCATACTTCAGGAATTAAGAAATTTTCCATTGTTGTGTACTTATAGGTTATATGCCAGAACTCAAATTTTAAACATTCTTAACTAATGTGCTATTGTACATTTCATATATATATAATCCGACTAGTTAAAGAAAACTACCGGTTATGTATCTGCAGCTTTTTTTTTTACTTTTTAAAACTAAATCTGCCATAAAACGAATTCTATAAAGTATAAACTACACGTAAATATTATAAAATATAGTTGGCATACCTAAGTAGTTTACCCAATAAACTTTATGCAACTTACCTAGCAAATTAAATTGCTATCATCATATTTTGTACCGTGATTTCCATTATAACTATGACATGTAATCAACTACTATGCACCTAATAAAAAACCAAAGATGCCTAGCCGCAGAGCGACATCTTGAAATATTATTCCGAAACAATTATTTAAAAATACTGCATAGGCCTTGTATAGGTTTATAAATCCATACCTTATAAAGAATTGGAGAACGGTTTTTATTGAAACCTAATTTTGTAGACTAATTTAAGAAATAATTTACGTGTGCTGCCGACGGTTATAATTTTTCTATAAGCTCTACTAACTATTTATTATGCAGACGACCAATGGACGCGAAACATTTTCTTTATACTAATTCTGTATTAATCTAAAAATCACATATAAGTTTGTCCCTATCCAAGATCTTAGATAGAATCTTAAGTTCTAATAGACCTTTCTCACAAAAATAAGACAAGGACACATTATCGCATTTACTAAGAGATAGAAAAAGATGCTACACTCGCCAGTGTGGGGTATGTTTCTTTGTCTGTGGAACAACGTCTCTATCCCTGTTAAACAGTTTGCTAAGCAGGGCTGACAACTGTTTTAGCGCGCAGTCCAGGTAAATTGGGAAAGGTTCATTGCCTCATGGTTTTAGTAGAAGCTAATTGAGAAGAAAAGTGTGTCGTAAATTTTGTTTGGAAACCCGCACAGTCTCGCCAACGGCAAAATGTGAGAAGGATATGTAGAAATTTTTTTGTTTTAAAAATATATAAATTATTGAAATAGAAAATAAACACAATAAAGGAAGATCCAAACAAATAACAGAATGGCTAAAATTAATAGGTTATTTCTTTTGTTTGGAAACCTAGACAGCGTAAAATGATAAAAAATATCATTCTCTTAATCATTTTACGCTGTTGGCGGCACTGCACAGGTTTCCAAACAAAACAAATCGACGTCATCAGTTTTCTTCTTAATTTCTGAACAAGATCATATCCAGTTTCATTAAGTTCAGCAACATTTTCTATTTAGTGTCTCCAACTCCGAATTTCGTACGCTACGTGTACTGTACATGTATCGTTTGCTGTACTTGCTTGTTAATTGTTGCTGCCCCCCCTAGGTCCTATTGTCATGCGGACACGCAACGTGCTCTACTGTTTCGACGTGGTCCCACCACAGTCGGCATTCGGTTTCTTCCGATAACCCGATTCTGTGTAGTTGTTTTCTGAGTGAGCAGTGACATGTAAACAGAATTATTTTGGCCCTTTTACGGCAAGTAGGTACTAGTAATTCTCTTGTTCTTACATGATTAGGTGAGTATCGTGTATCGAGTATCGTGAAATCCACAAACGACAAATTCATTAATCCCGATTCGGGGTTTGGTTGACAATGAGAGTTGACGCGCTCTCGAAGTATATGTTCCAAATTTTATTAAATCAATTTGTGGTGTGTGGATTTCCTATGTAATAGTGATGACAGCCCAGTCCTTGCAATTCTTTCATGGATTCGGTGAGATCCACTCTTTCGCATGTACCAAATCAGGAGAATTGCTCCAATATTGGGGTACTTTCTGTTTAACCAGAAACGAATTTGTTGTTTAGCTATCGAAGTTGATATGCCAATTGAAGACACCGGTGCAAAAAGGGGACAGCTCCATTTTAACAATTTTTCCAGGAGAAGCAAAAAACTGTTTTACTACGAATTCTTTTAATTTATATGTTTTATTTGTGTGTAGGGTTAAACTCTAGTACGCCCTTTGAGAATTTAATTGGACAACAATATCAAAAAGAAAACATTGGAACTGCCTCCTTTTTGCACCGAACAGTAAAAGAAAATGCCAAACACAAATTTCAATGCGATTTATTAACATAAATGTTATCAAATAATTAAATACAAACTAATCATCTGTAAAGCTATCTTCTTCTGGCTGAGTAGGTTCTTCTCCTTGATACTTCAGCCGGTTATAAAATCACATACAGTCAGAAGGCACATATTTTGTGGCAAGTTCTTTCACATGTAGGTATTTGGAGCGTTTAAGTGGTAACGGTCCAGAATATAGGAGTAATGTAGAAGGAGGTAACGTCAACGTTACGCCATGTTTTTGAAGGGTAAACAAGTCCTTAAGTAAGGCACTAGCCAAACTGCTGCATTTCACGCCTTTTGCTGTGTACTCCAAGACACGATAAGAAGATTTACCAAATTTTTGTTTCCTTTGGTTTGACACGCACTTTTTGAAAGTCTCGTTGAAATGACCACTAAAGTTTAAAATCATTTCTTGGGAAACTGAACCACTATAAATTTACGGCATGTATTTTTTACCAGTGCAACCCATTCTTCTGGCAACATGATCCTTCGGATTGATCGAAAAGGAGAAGCGGGCGTTTTCGATCAATCCGAAGCTCCCATCACAAGGCAGGAAGCTATGTCCTGGTTCTGGATACCTATGCAAATCTATTGGGGAAGGTAGGCAAATGTGTCTCACCGATTTAAATGAAACTTGGTGGGTTTATAGACCAATCTAGTGTAAGTCCAACGGCAACTATCTTAGCTGCTCAATCGCCCGTTAGGGGGGTGTCGGCCACCCTAACCTCAAGACTACCTTTCGCTGTTTCACGTAATAGCTCAGAAACTATGAGAGATATCGAAAAAACGTTAAGACACGATGTTATCTGTTTCATATGCCCTAAACTACGGTGTAACTGTTTTCCCGATATCAAGTATCTGTTTACGAAAACAACCCCCACCCCCTCATTTTCTATACATTTCAGAATTGTTTATTACTGCACGAATACATAGGCTATGTAGAATATATTTATATATATATATAT
>JARFOC010107279.1:0-11961 GCA_031763485.1 Osmoderma eremita | reverse complement strand
CACTCATCGAGGTGGTAAGGGTATTTTTTATTTTTTACTATTTTAAGCCACCGTATCCTATTTTGTATTTTATATCTATGTATTATCCCAATAATGCGTTTTACAAGGATGGAAAACAGGTAATTTTTGAAGTTCATTAAATCAAAAACGTACAAACAAATGTATAACAAATTAAAATTAACAGATGAACGATTTGCTTAGGTCGTACTATCAGAAATCCGACAATTTACTCAGACCCATTTTTGTGGCGAAACGGAAGTAGATTTCTGGGTAAAACACCAAGCTTAATTTAAATTTTTAGGTTAGCTTCACAATTTCGGAGAGTTCATCCATATATGGAGTATTGTATCGAGCAGAACTTTTGCGTTTAAATCTTGGCAATACAACAAGAACTCCGTACTTTACGTAGGTGTATAAAATGCGAAAAGAGGTCACAACATATACGTAAAATGAGAAGAAAAAATACTGAGACTGCCATCAACTCCAATCCCTCAAAACCGGGGCAACATTTACCGCACTTAACGGCAATGCCTCTTTTTTAGCAATTGCGATAAAGAAATTGGTAATTGATCGCCAGGCCGCCAGCTGTGTGTGCGTTCGTATAGTAAAACGACCGGTGTGCTGTTCAGGTTATTATATTTCGAACGAGATATATGCACATACATATTTTAAATCCTTCGTCTAGGGAGTTTGTCCGGTCTCGAGATTCACGTATCATGTGGCGTGCGGTAGTAAAGCACTATTAATAAACCAGCCTCAGATGTAGCTGCCAAATATGGATTCGACGACTGGCTAACGCCGTTGAAGCGTGACGTAATGGCACAACCAACGTCCCGACGCTTTTAAAACGGCATTTGCTAGGAATTCGCGGTTTACTCAACATGTTGCGAAGAATTCAAGTTTACTACAAATGATAGGGCGTTTACAAGTAGTGTTTTACAACAGGATTAAAGTTATTATATACGAAAGTAGTATAAGTACTTAAAGTTTAAATTATTTGACCTAGAAAATGCTTTGCTGGCGACCTCTAACGGTATTCTAACTAAATATAGGGGGTTTCGTTAAAGTGGCTGCATATCTGTAAGCAATTAAAATAGAAATATATTTGCTGTGTCGTAGTAACGTTGGTTACATATCACGAGAGTTGGCAATTCTGAAATTTTCTAGTTAAAGGCAGCCATTTTATAGTTATTCAACATTGTAATCTGCTATCATAATTTATATCTCTTTCTTCCGATTATCATTTTACTCAACATGAACAATTACTGGACATTTGTTTGAAATACTGTCAAAAATCGCTTTTTGTACTATTTGACGCTATTTACTAATTACCAATCCTGTAATATAAATTGCATAATGTTATAGGTTACGTTGCAAGAATTTCTCTGTATCTAAACTATCTGCGAATAGTCATGCGAATGAAGTTTTATGTCGACAATGATGATTTTTAAATTCAAATTTGTCAAGACAAACGCAGATTCAAACTGTCAAAACGTCGTCAAGCAAAAAAGTTAAGGTAAATATTTAGTATGGATTTATTATGAAATATACACTAACGTAGTAAACAGAACTATAATTTATTTTAAGAAATAATATCTTAATGAATATGTTATTGGAAAGATTATTTTGCTCTTTGAACTGGCGGTCATTTGATTGCCACGTTCGCCAACTGTTCTAAAAAAAATAACACGTTCACCACACTTTGTCTATAAACGTTACGTAAACATATAAAAAACATGCAAACAATTGGATGTAAAATAACAAAAATAGATGCCATATTTCTACATATACTATATTCTATAAACAAAAACTTCTATTGAACTCCCTTGTGTGTGTGTGTGAATCTATTTTTAATCTACCGGAACACAAATAAACACTATAGTAACTTAAATAAAGCACTAATTACTACACCCTTAAAAATATATTTTATTCACACACGTACAGATACGTCATAAATCACGAACACATTCGTCAAAATGCTCCCGAAATATATTTTCGTGTCATTCTCTCGTTAAAGAAAAATTTAAAAGAGAAAATCTTTCTGCTGCATAATGGGTTGCCTGTACTGCGAAAGGCAGCGCGCGCATGGCTTGGTTGAATGTGTACAATACGCTCAGTAGTGCCGGAGACGTCCACATGGGAGCAGCGCCAGTGGAAGGAACATGGCCGCAGTTATGAGGTCGTGCTGGGATCGTCAGTAAATATGTCCCAACGTGTCGGCTCGGGCAACACAAGGAAAAGGGGGCACCAACACCATCCCCGCAACAATGGCACTCGGAGGCGCAGCGCCCTTGAGCCGACTAACATCGCCAACGACAGTACACCGTCAAATTTACATCAACGAACAGTAACAGCAGTGGAAGTAGCGAGAAAATCTAACCTAGAAATAAGTAACGATGCGAAATCAGCTGCTGTCAGTTCGTCTACGAAAACAACAACAATAACAGCTGTGATCCAGAGTGCCTCGAGTGTTAACCATACCACAACTACAACTAGTGCAGTTAATAAAGCTTTAAGGAGCCCAATCCAAACTAGTGATATTATAGATCTAACGAATTGTGATGATACCGATGATATTAGTAATAGAAAATGCGTCGAAGTCGACGCCAAAAACACTCTATACATACCGTCCACCGAAGATGGCAAAGACATGTCGCTGGTGTTCAGGCCCGCTGCTGAAGGCTCCAGTCAGAGCGACCAGGAAAGTGAAGATCCTGAAACCGAAGAGTTGTCCCGTCTCAGATGCACCTCGGAGAGGACGGAAGTCGTTGCCGAACGGGAGATCAGGAAGAGGGGCAGAAGATGTGCCGACTACCCGGGGCTAGCGTTTGGCAGTTCCATCTTCAGTTCGGACACCCTCATGAAGTTCTCCATCATCCGGAATGAGCTGCATAATATTATGAATACGCAATTGAAAAGGGTAGGTTTTTGAAAAAGAAGTGCGCACTTGAAAAGCGAACGTGCATACAGAGCATTATTTATACGGCCAACGTGACTACGAGTTTATTTTTGGAGCTAAGAGTAAGTACAATCAGCCAACAAAGTCGACAAAGTTACGGCGTACTGTTTTTGAAAGCGTATTTTATCCACTCTAATACGCACACGTAAGTGTACGAAATTTTTCCGATGCCTATTTAGATCAGCTGTTTTTGCATTCCATCCACGTGCATCATAGTCGCAGTAAATAAAAAGCGACATTGCAACTTCCTACCTTCAAACGTCAAGTGATTCAAATGTATTTTACATAAACCCAGGGTTTGTAGGTCATTGAAACTTTCGGAACAAAGAAGGTGTTTAACTAATTTCATATTAATTAACTGTGAATGTAAAACACCGTCTGAATTAAATTTATTTGGATTTACTTCATATATACACATCCATATGTAAAAGTTTTTCACGGATGGCATGCCACTACTGGACTACTACTTAAATTCAAACAAATCTTCCAAATCAAACTCCTTAACTTTGTTGAAAAATAACTAAAGTTTCCAAATTATAAAAACGTATTGTAAAACTTTACTCTATTTGCGTTATTTAAAAGAAAATGTTTCGTAAAATCATTCTGAGTATTTCAAGAATGTAGAAAGTGTAGATCCACTACATTCTCCCATTGGAAACAAATGCTGCATTGTACTGACAATAAACTGAACAGAATTAATTAGTTGGTTCATTATTATGTTGGTATCCTTTTTGTACTCTTGAATCTCACAATAAAGTGTTCCCGTTAATTAATTAAATATTAATGAAGAACATAATTTGTTTTTGACGCACTAATGTTGATCTCTAATTAACAATTGTTTTATTTTTTCTTTACCATTAATTTGCATTAATAATACATGTTCAGTACAATCTATTTATTTGAAATAAGATTTCTTTCAATGATGTGGAAAATGATGGAAGTTATGTATATGGGTTTTTCAAAACCATTTGATAAATTATACGTTCTTTAGAGGTATTCCATATTTTTTAATGCGTGTTTAATGTTTTACTATAGTAAATATTAAGCTAGGTATGTATTTAAGTATTATAAACATCATTTATTACGTCATTTCCGATAAGGAAATCACACTGTATAAGATAATTAAACATGTCAATCAAATAGTTTTTTGGACTATATATTCAGAAATAAATTAGAAATGAGAAAGTCCAAGCTATCAAATTCTAGTAAACCCTCAATTAATTGACGTTAGTAAGTTGTCAAATTGTGTTGGGCAAATATGCAGTTGTTATTATATTAATAATGTTCTATAATAAGTACTTTAAAATTTGTGCTATATCCTTCAATTTGAAGTGGTCTGAGATCCGGGTTTAGTTCAGAGATAACAAGGTACACAAAATACAACTAAAGTGGTTTTGTAGCGAAGTTTTTTTGGAAGAAAAATGATGTGTTGCTAACCTTTTTGCGGTGACTGCATAAAAAGTAACGTTGCCGCAAAACTCTAGAAAATATTCTTTATGGGTATATTTTATAAGTAGAGAAGGCAAAATCGCGCGGCATTTAATTAGCGTGCATCGCCCAGATGTCCAACAAAGTTCGACAATGTCTCTCACCGACAACGCCAGTAGCATACGATCGCTCTCTTCATATCGGAACATTTTTTTCACGTTACGAACTCGGTTTGATGAAACAATTGTTGGGACATACCCATTTACCGAACAGATGGAGTACAAAAAAAGAGTGATACGAAAACTAAGCTTTCTATTGATTGGAAAGAACTCCCGAAAAGTCCATAAATTAAAAGAATGTATTAAATGGCGCCCTTTAAAATTCAATAGGCGTTTATTCGAAAGATTCTATAGACTGCTTAAATAAGAGAGAAAATGGCATCATAAGTTCTAAGATTAAATATCTGTTTGTTTTTTGCTAAAAACAAATATCTTTTACCTCTATATTCCATATTTGTGTCTTTTTAAATCTATTAGCATAATATGGGCTGTATTATTAAGTAAAAACCTTGTAAAAGAATGGGAGATGTGATTCATAATATTCCTTTCAGTAACCGTCAAATACTTATAGTCGTGAGTGTAGAGGCTGTTATTTCTTTATTAGGTAAAAGTCAGTCATTGAATTAATTACCCAATAAAATACTTTATTACATTTCTTATTCACGGTAATTATAAGTTGATCGAAGATATTTTAGGAACTACATATAATTACTTCAAAAATGGTTTAATTATGGAAGCATAAAAATAACACGTGGCATCATTGTGCACCAGAAATCGCTAAATTGTGTTGACCTAAACAAAAAATAATTTCACCGTATATCCAATACAAAACTGTGTTAACCACAGTGTTATCTATATATACATTTATTTATTTATATCTTTGCTTATGCTAACATTGGTATGTACGTCGTAATTTCATAATATTCCGCGTATACTACAAATAATTGCATTGGGAAAATAAACGCATGATCGATGGGTTGCCTATATCAAGTTATTTGAGTAGCTGTTTTCTGTTATTGGCTCAATTGCTCTTAATGCGTTAATAATGCATTACTTCGACATGTTTAAAATTAGATATATGGGAATACAGTTTTTGAAGAATAGAGTTATCAACATAATAAAAATTTATAAGCTTTGTTTTTTTTGTTATTTATGGAAACGATGTTCAAATCAGGTTAAGAGGGATTAAAGGTCATATTATAATATTGTGATTTATTTATTTTTATTAGAAATAGTGTAATTAAGTGTTATGATGTCATTTATGTATTTACACATAAAATATCAAAAAGTGATCACACACAACGTATGATTTGATTAAATATAAAATAATACTTCACCTTTAATTTTTAATATGCATCCTACATTATAGTCATTCTACTTCAGAGATAAATTATTAAATAATATTTATTGCTGTAAAGCTCAAGTATGCGGGTTGGTTCCCTAGATTGGTTATAAACTAGTTCATATTTATTTTCGTGGATTGGCTATACCGTGTTCGTTATCTTTTATTCGTGTTTACCGCCCTTACTATTATTTCTGCTTATTATATTTAAATAAATATGAACTAGAGTCAATCCACTTCAAGAATATAGTAGATGGCTCTGCAATCGGCGCCCGTACAACACCGCCAAAATTTAACTCGGTTAAATAATGGCCGATAATTTGAAAGTAAAATGTCAGTTCTATTATAACCTATGATACTTCTTTTTTTTTATAGCTACAATTATCACAGTTGTAGAACAATGTAAAAATTACTTTAAATATCATTTTTTATGTTGTCAATTCGAACAAATTTGACTGACATTAGTCTGATTTATTTTATCCAACATAAATTTTGTATGCATGGATAGCGTTTTTATGTCTTTGTAAAGACATTACTGACAATTACATATTCAATTTTAAAGGTAAATATTGCTATTACCTATCTACATTAACATCCAATCAATTGGCGTTGCCATTGTCGCCAATTCTTCAAGTCCCGACAACTTAAAATTGTTGGTCAGGTCTTCAGTTGAGATTAATCACACTGTATATGAATGTTTCAAATTAGATATGAAGTTGATAATACAATTATTAAGAAAGAGAAGACCAATTATTTCTTTTATGTGATATTAACATTAGTAAATTAACTGAAAACATTAAGTAAACTGTGGTTATTACACAATTAATACCCAGCACGATTGCTTGTTTATAAATGTAAGGACGCCTAATGGTTTGATTACTCATACCTCATTGACTTACATACCTTATTAGGAGATCTATATAGCAGCTTACGCATAAATTTTCGTATTATGACCGCTTTAGGTAGTCTTTATTATTTTTGTTTATATTTGAAATTCTGGGTAAAATGTCACCGATTATCTTTTTCTTGAAAGTACTTTTTTCAAGTTTATTTCATTTTGGTGAAAAGAGATTTGTTTTATCAGTTTCCTACAATATCTGAGGTTGTCAGAATTAATTGTGATTATATTTAGAGCGTAGAATGTGCAAAAAGATACTGTAAATATTGCAAGGATGTGGGGCAGCACAATAACACACTGTTCGGATTACTCCTCCCGCACAAAGTATTGATTAATTCGGGACGACACCTGTTTCGGGAATACGTGGATTCCCCTTATCAAGTCGAATACCTAATGGTCGAATACCGAAGGGTATTCGATTTGATAATGGGAATCCACGTATTTCCGAAACACGTGTCGTCCCGAATTGATCAATACTTTGTGCGGGAGGAGTAATCCGAACAATGTGTTCAAAAAGATACTGTTGATCTATTTTTGGATTTACATTTCGTGTATAGGATCTTCAGGTAGAACTCAAACCCGTGTTAGAGCCTTTGAATATGTAACCAATAAAATTGGTAATAGTAATTGGTAACAATTCACAGCTGGCGAATAAATATTTCAAATTTGTCTAAAATTATAGTTTCTACAAAAATTAAAAATTTACTTAAATTATTTTTTTTTTACTAAGACGAATCTGCCAAATCACTACCAAGTCATTTTTACTTTGTACGTAAACATTTTTATTGCAAAACTATCATAATCACGAACTACCAACCTATTTTGACACATGCAATTAACATTACATTGGTCACGTGAGTTTCATTCTATCGGAAGACCCTACATGCAAAGGATTTTTAAAAGATCCCAAGCAGCAAAATTCAAGTTTGCCGCAATTATTTTTAGTAACTTCAACGTAAAGACATTAAAATACCCATTAATATAATACAAAATTGTAGGTAATTTCATGCTTTTATGTTGAAGTTGCTAAAAATTATTGCGGCAAATATGAATTTTACTGCTTGGGATAGATTTAGGGGGTTGTGCTATACAAAGTTGAAATAAATATAAATTACAAATGTACCCACAATCTTTAGAATTGAATGAATCACTGTTTATTCCCTTAACCTGTAATATAATTATAATTTAGCTATAATATACATCTGACAACGTTACTTCTCTTTGAACACTTTCTGCGCATGCGCAAACATGGTTTTGACATATATTTTTGTTTGCTCTCAAGTAATTGAATTTTTTAAAGTTAGCAATGATGCCAACTAATACGTTTAAATCTGTAACCACGTAATCTTTTCTACAGCATCGTTTAGATTTGTGGTAAATTGAAGAAAAATACCGGTATCATGGGTCAATAGGAAATGTACGCACAATTCATAACACGCGCCTAAAATACGTTACTGACGCCCACCCAAATGATTGATTCCAACTCGATGACCGCGCCTTTAATTTAAATCGACAGGAACGCGCAACGTTTGTAGTTGGTATACAGGTTGGCAAGCATGCGCGCGGCCATTTTCCATCTAATCACCGGCTCGCCCAGTTGTTGTCTGTGTCGCGTTCAGTGAGAGCGTTTTCGCGTTGTTTTGTGCCAGGTGTCAGTGTAAAAACTCTACAGAATATGACTTCGTCGATACCGCAGGGTTCCTTATTGGACGTATTGAAGAAAAAGATGCGGCAAACCAAGGAAGAGATGGAAAGGTATAAGGACGAGTGCGAGAACTACAATATACGATACCAAAACGAAGTCGTACGGAGAGAAGAAGTAAGAAACCCTATCATCACTATGTATTTCTCACGAGTTATCTCCACAATAAAGATTAAGATAAGGTCTTGTTCTCGTAGTGTTTAGCGATTATTTCACACCGTCTGGAAACACCGGGTTTTCTAAACCGCGTTTCAATCGTTACCACACGAAATGTGCCAGCTTCTTGGCCGCACATTCTCGAATATCTCCTGAAGTACGTTGCCCCCTTTTGTGAAACGACGGTACAGCTTTATCGTTTTCGAAAAAGGCAATTCGCAAATGCTACAATCGCGTTTGTCGCTAAATATGGGCGAGTCGTATACGCGAATAATTCGGCTACGGATTTACCATTGGTAAAATTGCCGTATCGATTTTGTGTACCGTGTCCGCACGACGACAGCTGTGAAATATCGGAGAAAAACTGGAAATTTTGGGTGATATCCTTGAAAATGTGGATATCGAAATACATGGGTTTCAGACAAAATCATTAACTGACCGGAATTTTATATCGAACGGTGCATATTTAAATAGTTGGATCATATTTATTTGAGCTATACAAATATATCAGTTTTGTTATTACGATCGTGTTGTATGTGTAGTTGCTTTGTACCCTTATCAATTTAATTTAAACTATAAATACTATAACAATACATAGTAAACAGATAAAAAATATCTTTTGTTTCTCAAAGTTTATTTGATGTAAGGATGTCATCTATCATGTATTTTACATACCTATTAGTGTAGAATTAATGATATAAATATTGATAATAGGTCCGCAAATATAATTGATGATGAATACAATTATTCGTCAGGTGCAAGACATGAGCAAAATCTCTATTATACATATGGACACGTATTTTTAGCCAAAGTATATAAAATACTTTTTACCTGAATATGTAGATATAAGTTTTCACTTAAAATTTGAAGTAGTATTCATCTTTAAACCACATAATTAGTAATTTTCTAGGAACACCGTCTGATAAACCTCTCCCACCAGTCATGAAAATATTCCCAAATAGGGCATTGCAAAATCAAGTGAGAATTTCTTGCAACTGAGTAATCTTTCCTTATTTTAAACTAACTGGCAATTGTTGTAACTGTGTAGGTTACCTGCATATGTATGCAGATCATTGAGTGTATCTAACATTTGAAATCTTTATAATAAAGAATTTAAGCTTGTGAAAAGCTCGGATTATATGCCCTGAAAATGGGTAAAATATACATATACAGCATATATTTCAAAATTGTCTCACATATAACAAAAATACTTTTTTGGTATTAAATTATTTTCAGGGGTTTTTAGCAGGATTGAAATCACCATGGTATACAATACATTAGTATGGATTCTTAAGTATTTTTCTGTATACACTTCTTGATTTCCAATTTTCAGAATATTCGATAGCTACAGATGATTAGTTTTAGTAAGACTAATTGAATATTTGTTTACGTACTTTTTTTCAGAGGTTATATTTATATTATTTCATTTAAAAAGAAACCTCAGTTATCCATTGCTCGCTTTATCCAGCATGTATTAAGAATTTAAGTTTCCAAATTTTGCCATCAACGTAAATTATTAATGGATTTTGCTTAATTAAAGTTTGCATATTAGAAGACACAATTTAGCTATTATTTCATTCAACTTTATACTACATAAAGTATCTACACTACAATTGTGTATTTTTTTCATTTTGTGCCGATTATAAATCCGTTATTATCTCACTTGTAAAATATACTAGAAATATAATAATTTTGGAGTAATTAAATTTTAAACATTGGATTAGTTTCTTACATAGAACCTGATAATATGTCTCATTTTTTATCTTTCTGAAAACATTCCGTTTATCTACTCGTAATAAATACAGTGCGTCTCAAAAACAATTATCTAAGTCTTAAAATGTATTTACGTATTTGCAAATTATTATGTGTCGTTTACCTTATGATACCCATCATTTTGGCACTTGTGACTGTTATTAATATCATTTTCGGACAGGTAGATGACCTTAATATCAATCAATCTATATTTGCGTTGCAATTGAGCGACAAATCCTACATTTACCTAAGTTCATGTACAAATAAATGTAACTCTTTTTTTGAAACACACTGTATGTTCAAAAGTTTATACTATAACAATTTCGTAAGTTCTCCAAAGGTATTACACAATTATTCAGGGACTCTTTGATATCACACAAAACAAAATAATTCTACTCTGCAGTATTATGAACCTGTAAAAGTATCTCTCCGAATTTGCGCAAAACGTCTAGTGGATCTTCTATCTCTGTTTACTCTTTCACATACTTACATTGAATGAATTAAATATATATATATATATATATATATATGCATTTCTATTTTGGATACATTGTAATTTATACTCACGAAGCCTTCTTGCATTTTAAGTCTTTCGTACTTCTAGAATATATGGGGTTAGCGCCGAAAATGTCCGGTTGTAAGTAACCGGGTTGTTTTGGATAGCAGTGTATCTTCGAAGAAATTCATTATTGAATTTCTATGGAATTTTATTGCATCCCTGCTTTACAACTTTCATTATTGATTAGAGGAGTTTTATGATACAGCTACCTGTTTTTGGGCCACTTGTATCTAAAATTACCTAGATAGGGACCTAAATAGAAATCATCCAACTCGAAACCATTATTTAAAATTGAAGAATTTAGTACGGGGAACGCGGTGTAATCTGCAGCTATTAGGTATATCTTCATAACGAGCTGAAGTTTTACTGTTACTCAATGCATCAATGTTTTTAAAGGTTTTTTTTTGTAAATAGACCCCTACATTAGTTAAAAACAGTCGTTAGATTTTTGTATTTTAACCAAAATAACGGTGTATTAGAGTTTTATATATAAAAAAAAGAAATTGTTTGCGAAATGTACACAACAAAACAACAGAATTTGTTACCAGTTTCATAGCTGATAGGAAAGACTGTATGATTAGTACTGTATTCTGTTGAATTTATATTGCTGTTAATTCAATAGAACATCTGGACCGTTATATAGTAAAGTAGGGCTTATTTTGACAATTGGAACCAATTTGAGCATTCATTTTAATTACCAGAGAAGGCAAGACCAGCGTTAGAAGATCTCGTGGAGTGTCAAGATATACACCATTGAATTACAATACTGATTCGAATTCAACTGATTTGCGCTAATGTTTCTTTGCGAAAAGTAGAACCTTACTAACTTTTTGTATTAAGAATGGCAAAATTATAAGTTGTTTTATGATCTATTCATAAAGGGTATGTAGAAAGCATTTGAATATGCCATTTAATTTTTTTTGTTTATTATAGATACGTTTTGTATTAAATAATGTCATATAAGTATACCGGGTGTTCAAAAATTGCTAACTTTCTTATTATTAATGCTACAGATTCGGTTAAATTAGGAATGATTCAGTGTTTTCAGTGTTGATTAAGGTGCAATTGAGAAAAAAGCAATTGAATGATGCGTTTTTAAGATAATT
>JARFOC010107268.1:0-11963 GCA_031763485.1 Osmoderma eremita | reverse complement strand
AAAATAATGTTGTAAATTAAATTTATAAATTCCGAAAAAGAAAACTCTCAAAGTAGAAGACGCTTGAGTAACGTCAACATAAATGGTATCCGCGAATCACCGCTGCTACGAGCATACAGCATATTAAGATAACTGCTACAACGACAACTAGTATTCCACAGAATACCCCACCTGCGCAGCACGACTGCATTCGGGAGATTGCGTCGGTCATTCGTGATCCACGATATGACAACGCTGCTTGATGAAATACATTACTTATAGACGGCTTTAAAGTTTAGAAATGGCTAGCGCTGTATATATACAGGGTCACCTAAGTTGAGTGGCCTATTAAAATATTTTGGAGATGGAAATGTACAAAAATTCTGAAAATAAGTACACTGCCCTAGGCCATAGTGAACTTTCAGGGTGGATTATTTTCACTTTTGCATCACTTCCGGTTGACCGGAAGTCGACATAAACTTTCTTATTTTAAATGGAATATTATAATTTTTATTGCAAATTCTGATTATAAACGTTATTCTAAATACAAAATGTTAAGATTTCCCTATACCTAAATGTAACCGATTTTGAGATGTACTCAAATTTATGTAAAAAGTTGTTTCGGTGGCCTTTCATTAAAAAAAAAAAACGTTTTTACGACACTCTTAAATTTCAAGATTCAAATTGCTTGTCGTATGAAGGTATAATCCTTAGGCTTTCAAATCATAACCTAAATATCGCGATATGGTATCGAATATCATTATGTTTAACTGTCCAAAACTCAATTTTCTTAAATGGAACACTCGGTATATTTTTACTGATGATGATGATATACAGAATCAAATTCTGCAGCGATTAGTATTAGATTTCCCTATACCTATCTCGTTTCGTTTTCCTGTTATTAATAATTCTGTATTTGTGGTTTGTCAGATCTCGTAGGCAATGCAGATCTTGGATGAAAAACTTTGCTGTTGTTCAAGAATCGCGGCTCGAGAACGCCCTTCGCCGTCTTTGCTAGTCTTTCCACTTGAATCACTTTCTTAGCGGGGTGAACGGCTTTCTTCATTATTCGCACTTCTTTCGCGTAGTAGTTCGATTCCTTCTTTTGCACCTTGTCCTGAGTCAGTTCGCCTAGTTGTATGAGGGAGTGGCGGTACTTTATCTCGATTGCTTTCATTATGTCACCGACGCTCAAATTGCCATCGCTCGGTGCTATTCTTATCTCGTACACGTCCTCAACGCACAGGTACAGACTTAGAACCTCCTCGTCGGAAATTAGTTGTTGTTTATCACTTCTGGGCATCTGCCATTCCTTCCCGCAAAATTTTCACCGGGATCGCTAACGCTCCGGAATACAATAGGGAATTCAAGTGTTGCAATTCGAAAAATCTAAACACTTTCGGAGATTAGTAGGGTTCCTTGAAATATAACAAGGGCTCCTTTAGCGTTTCGCAGTCTTCTAAACACATTTTTACCATCGCTTCAAAGTGTTCCCTTTAGAGCTTATCAAACATTGAACTCCGTTTCAATCGGGCTTAGATTAAAACTGTCCTGTTTCAAATGGTAGTAATCATGAACCGTTTTCCAATGTAACGGACTGACCAAAGTTCCATGGAGGGCGAGTGATCCTTTGGCAGCAGTTGCTAGTTGGTGTCAACATAAGATTCATATCTAGATTTAATTTCATCTATCATCGTTTGTTCTTTTATAAAATTTGATTCAATTAATATTACTTAGTCTTCTCTATCGCCGGCGACTGTTTTAAAACTCAACAATTTCCACCAATTGGTCTTCCTTTAACGGTAGTAAAGACATTGGGATCTATGTCCAAAATTATTTTCATATTTTGCAATTCTGGATCTTTAACGTACAAACAGTTTGTCATATTTAGATTTTGTCTCGCCTGGTAATTATGTTTCCTATTGTATTTGAATCCCAACTCCTTTCTTCGCAAATTATCTTCGCACGCCTTACACATTCATCTCTATACGAAAATTTTTCGAGATATGCTTTTCATCGTTGATTTTTGTACCGCATGTAAAGTAGTACTGCTTGACTACGTATCTATTTCCAAATAGTCTCTCTAGAGGAGTTTTGTGCTTAAAAAGCAGATGAAGTTTGTTCTTGCCCTTCCCAAAATGTTTAACTTGACGTTATCAGAACATATAATTTCTACTAAAAGCAGCAACTTCCTGTTGACAAAGTCCAGAAGCGATTCTTGAAGAACCTCTCTTTCAGAGTTACTGGAATATATTCTGAGAAAAACACCTATTACACTAAAACTGTGCTGAATATCATGCTGAATAAAACTGGCTGTCTCCCATAGGTTGACTTCAATGTTCCAACCTTGTGGCAGACGATCAACCCCTAAATTTACTATTACCTTGTGCCAGGACGAATATTATCATTAAATCTCCAAGTTTCAGGAGCTGAATGAGTCGTCATTATTTATTGTTTATGTAGCATAATTTGTACGCCGTTACATAGTTATTATTTAATTAAATATTTATCCTGTAAGTGAGAATCTGCTAGGTAAATATATTATTATTTATTTAATACCGTATTTTGTTCAGACGTAAATATATTTGCAAGGAATTGGAAATCACCAAAGGAGAGATCTTACTTAGGAGTGTTTTTTGTACTCATAAAACATCCGTATAGTTACAGCCTCATGTATATGCTACATATAGTTTATCGTCATGTGAAGATACTAAAATATATTGTGATGCCGATATTTGATTTAATAATGTAAACATTTATTGGTGGTTTACAATTCCCGGTACTATTTTCTTTTTCAAGTAATTGTTGACTCATATAATCATTGCTTAAATGAAAAATTAATATAGTTAAATAAGACATTTACAATTATCTACTAAAGTAATATGTTTCCAGAAAGCGTTAATAGAAACTTATATAGAATAATACGAAACTACATTATTACAAAAAAAAAACAAGGAGATATACTAGGATATATTAGTACGCTAAAGATAAATATTCAATTATGTGACTGCGCCGACGAGTTTTTGAACTATCCATACGCATTTCTGTTGAATAATCTTCATATTTATAGTCGATATGGTTTATTTAAAATCACGTGAGTTCCTAACGTAATTATCGAAAGTTGTAAAATTCCAGATGACAAAACCGATTTCGTATTCTATCTAATTTAATAATAATACAACAAGCACGTACACCCTTATATTAAGAGAGATGACATTTATGCTTTAGCTATTATTAGTAATCTTTCACGATTAATCAAAAAGCAAAAAGAATAATATATTCCGTGTAATTCATTGATTGTAAGTGCAAATATAATATTATTTGATCAGTTTTACTGGTAAAAAATGTTACAATCAGACACATTAGGATCAAAAGTACAGTAAGGGCTAAGTAATTACTGTAGGAATTACTCTAGAAAATCTTCAAATATAAAAAATAACTTGTGCAAAGAAATCCGATAATGTGAAGAATTAATAATGATATAAAAACTATAGCAATATATTATAGCATGGTAAATTTTTATACCTATTACCACTAGCTGTCAAGTAAGGAAGTACAATTTACTTGGCGTTTCCACCAAAATTCGGTAAGACTTCCGAATAGGGACCGTCGATTTGGCGATTTATATGCATATTAACGGAAAGTGCATGTTTCCCCGAGTCCAAAATGACCATTCATAATGTGAGCAATTGAAAAAAAAGTAGCAAAAAGTCGATCTGAAAAGTGCTACACCTAGGCTATGTTCGACGCGATTTTGACAAGTATGACGGTTGGTGCGCCAGAATCTGGTGGCCTAGAAATCACCAGAGACGTTCCTTATGCGCTAGCGCTAGAATTTTCCGCCTACATTTGTTTTACTGGTAACTTTTGAATTTATCATGTCGACGTAAATTCAAAGGAACTTCTTCCGATAGTTCCATCACATGATCTTACAAAAATAAAGATAAATAGAGATAATCAAATCCATTCATTCGATTTGGCAACACAAATGGGCCAATAAGCTGTCCATTGATCAGTCCGGTCCAAACGTTTATCGAACACCTATGCTGGAAATGATTACGACGAACGGCATGTGGATTTTCCACAGCCCAAATATGAGTATTACGACAGTTATTTATGCCCTTAGATGTAAACGTTGCTTCATCAGTCGCCAATACAATGGAAGAAAGGTTTGGAATTTCTTTATGTTTTGGTAGCAACCATCGGCAAAACTGTAAACGTAAAGGATGATCTTCAAGCTGTAAAGCCTGCACTTTTTATACATGGAAAGGATACAATTGATTCTCCGCAGTGTTTTCCAGAAAATTCGATTTGATACATTCACTTGGCGAGATATTTTTCGAATACTACTAGAAGGATCTTCTTCGACAAGGTTTAAGACTTCTTCTTCGGTATACAACATTCGTCGGTATCGGCCAGTACCACCATCTCGACCTTGACGTGTTTGCAGTACACCAGTTTCTCGTGCACGCATTACTAGAGCTGTGAATTTTTGTGGAATAGGTATTAGCCTGTTAGGAAACCGCTCAGCGTACAATCGACTTGCAGCAGCAGAATTCTGGCGTACTTCACCATAAATTAACAACATGTGAACGTATTCACTATTGGTGCTATAGACCATTTTTACTTTCCTTATTAGGATTTATTCGGAGAAGTTTACCTCAAACCAGCAATGCAATGACAACTAATGAAACAGCTTGACAGATGGGAGAGGTTACAGACATCAGCTTACATAGTAAAAAATTCACCAATAACCTATCGTTTAAATTTACTTTGCACAATCATTTTAGCGTTAATAACTTTTTTTTTGGTTGTTAATCACCACTTAAAAATAAAAAAAAAGTTAAAATTACAATTTTTTTAAACATTAAACATCTCTAGAAAAGAATATTTCTGCCAATAGATGGCACGTACGTTCAAAAAATTAAGTATATAAAAATATATTTAAAAAATATATAAATATAATATCTCTCTTATTATGCAACATTGTTAAGATATTTTTATGTTAAGGACCTTATTTTAAGATGGTTAATCACCCCTTGAAAATAAAGACAGTAAACAGCCTGTATATATGATATAAAAGGCAAGTGGGAATATTTTCAACCCCATCTGTAGGAATACAAATGGGGATATGATCAACTCCATCTGCAGGAATCAATGCTAACTAGTTACTTCACTACTGCATGTATGAACAAACCCTGTTGTCCTATACGTTGCAGCAGTAGCATAACACGTCACCACAATTTTGAATCAGCACTCCCATTATTTTATGTGATTTTTTTAAGCAATAATGATAATCCAATAGGAAGCGGAAGAAGCAGAAACACACTTGTTTGAGACAAACTTGTTTGCCCTTTTGGAAAATTGTTTGCTTCCGAACTAAATAAGAAATTGATAGAAGTCGTAAACAAAATAATCATGATTGACTAACATACTTAAGTAACAGTTCACATGTACACCTAATTATATTTTTTAGTAATCCTGGAAAAACTCAAACAAACACGTGAGTGTATCTATATACTGATATAATTACTTTATCACTAACAAAATCTAATATTTAAATGAGAATATGCCGAAAAGGTTTGGTTATGTAAAACATGGGATTGTTAGTTAGAAATTCATGGCGTATGAAATGCATTTTTTCTTACTTTTTTTTAATATGAGATTTTATTTTATGGTGCTGAAGTTCATAGATCATCCTTGACTTGAAGATTTCGTACTGAGATATAAATGTTAATTTTGAATTTGTGTAATAATTTTATTGTTTTATGTATTATATAAACCGGTTAAAGAGGAATGGAAGCCTTGAAATAGAATGAAATACAAAATATGTAGAAGTTGTTTATGTGGTAAAGTCAAATATTTTTTATTTTGTTTAAAATAAGAAAACATCTGTAATTGTACTTCTTCGTCTTTGAGACTACTGGAAGAATTACTTATTTTAGAAAATTACTCATTTGTGTTATGCAAGAGATTTCCATTTTCTTTCAGAACAATTGGGCGGGCCTCTTCTAAATAAAATTAGTTAGGCTGGACGTTAAAAGGTAGAGAATTGAGAGTCGCACATAACTGGTCTAGGAAAGCTCTTGACCTATTCAAAACTTACAACCTTAGACGGACCATAATGCAGCCAACTAGTGACAGCTTCAACTGCTACCACAATCAATAGTATATTCATTACTATGGATGAGTGCCAAAGTGAAGTGGTTCTTTCGGTTCTCTAGGACCATATGGCACACAAAATATTATTTGAAATAAAACAAAGTGAATTCAATTTTTACAATAAGTTGGAAAAGATTTACTGAAGAGGAGGTAATCCTAATAAACGAAGCTCTTAAAGAACTAAATTGGGCAACTGCAGTTAACTCATATGATGGAGATGATTGCTTTCATAAAATAACACTAAAGCAATGGAGCAAGAATCGCTGGATCGCAGACGAAATAAGAACAATGTCTGGCACTAAAAGACAACTATTTGAAAGTGTGATAAACGGCATGGATAGCAGCGTATTATACAATGCACGCTGTAAGAGATTTAAGTAAATAGCAAAAACAACTAAAAGTAAGAGATATACAGAATTGGTTGTTTTGTTTTTATTCTTGGACCTAAAATAAAAACAATAACTATTTGGTGAGAGGAAATTGCGTAGTTAATAAGTGGGTCAAATGAGGTAAAAGTGAAATGGATACCAGCTAGTAACCTTGAACACACTTGCACACTCAGAACTATATTTTTTTGTATTTAATCAAAAAAGAAGATCTAGTATTTACTTATCTTAATTGCCACCTTGTTTAAAAAAGAATGCTGACACTATTACTAACAACTACTTCTTGATAAGATAAGAAACCACTTTTAAAGTTTACTTTACGTAAATAAACTGTTTTTTTTTTAATGGAAATGTGAATTGACGTAAGGTGATTTGTAAATCCCATACGCTATGAACTAGTAATTAGTTATTGCAGCTACCATTAGTCACTAATGTATTGCGGAAATAAGCATACGTTTGTTGTTGGTTGTGTTAATTCTTTCTTCTATACGAAATAAGTTTTGCTCAATAACTTTTGTATCTTGAATTACATCAAAGATTTGAATAGAAAGGACCATTAAAATG
This sequence comes from Osmoderma eremita, assembly GCA_031763485.1. Classification (NCBI taxonomy): domain Eukaryota; kingdom Metazoa; phylum Arthropoda; class Insecta; order Coleoptera; family Scarabaeidae; genus Osmoderma; species Osmoderma eremita. The sequence continues at coordinate 4,872 of JARFOC010107268.1, read as the reverse complement.
TTTGAAGACTTGCATAAATTGGACCAAATGGCTGAAATTAAGAACCTGTAGCATTGTTGGACAAATAGTTAAAAAGAATAGAAGTAAAGTGGTATAAGAAAGAGAGATCTACCTAGAAGAAGATGGTTGGAGACAAACTGATCGCAAAAAGTGAAGATAGATAGTGGAACATGCGATGAGAGTTCGAGATTCCGTCTAAAACATCTTCATTTTTAATGTGGTGGTAATCCTTTGGCTGCTTATTTACACCCATTAGATCATTATCGTTTTTTCTTCTTCTTACTTTACACCTCCTTAATTTCCCTTAAAATTTCTCTTTCCCAAATTTTCCAATTGTGTTCAATAGTTTTAGGTTGTAATCCATATTAGCAGCCATACATGGTCTTACGACAGACTGATAGGGTCCGATTTTTGCTTTTCTGGATAATTTCTTGGATTTTACTATGGTTATTGAAGCTCTAAGCTTCCTACTACTAGTACTTGATAAAATTTTACTGTTCCATATTATTATGTGCTGTTTATAATTCCATATATTTTGTTTACCGTTCAATGAGGGTTTTGACTTAACTCCGTATCACCGCTTATAGTCTTTCAAACATTAATGTTATGATGACTCTTGTTACTCTTCCCATACTTAAGTTAAAGAGCAAAATAATAAATTTGGGACCGTATGATATTTTGTAAAAACGAGATTCCGACATAATATTAATAATGATGTCAGAGAAAAAACGAAATATACCGGAATAGGGCATCATTTTCTAGGATATTTCTTTCTCTAGTATATATTTTACGATTATACAAGGACACCCAGGAAGTGTTTGTCTGATATCAACTATATTACGCACTTTATTCAGTTTGGTGATTGAACATAAAATGTCACCGCACTTACCATTTACTGTAGTAAAAGGAAGGTCAGTTAGTGTAATGAAATCATAACATAGTAATTAATTAAATAACTGCGATCTTATTGACCGTATAAAAATACGAGCTTATACATTGAACTGACTGAATGAATGTGCCCTTATATTTGTAGCTTTAATGTAATGCGGCATAATTGTACCTACTTTATATTCATAGCTATTCACCTATATTTATAATGAATTGAAGTTTTCTTTGGAAAATTAAATTCCTTCAAATTGGTATACGAGGTGTGTAAATTAAGTAATGAGACTGATATTTTTAAATATTTTTATTTCAATATAAGTGCAAGTGAACGTTGTATCCCTCAAAATAACTCCCTTGGGAAGTCACGCAGCGTTGGAGACTGTTCTTCCATTCCTCATAGCAGCGCTGAAACTTGGATATTGGAATCCCCTTTAGCTGGTTGGTTACAGCCGTTTGAATGTTTTCGAGTGTCCCAAAATGATGTCTCTTCAGATGAATTTTCAAACTTGGGAAGAGGACAAAATATGTTTACTGGCCAAAAAGCCGTTTATGGAAATTGCTGTGTGACAAGGCTCATTGTCATGATGTTTGGTCTCACACGCATGACCCTTTTTCGGAGTTTTTCGATAACCTTTCGGTAAAAATGTTGATTAACTGTCTGACCTTGAGGCACGAACTCTTTGTGACCGATTCCCTGGCTATCAAACAAACAAATCAGCATGCTCTTGATCTTTGACTTGCTCATTCTTGCTTTCTTGGGTTTTGGAGATGCTCAACTGTGCCATTCCATGCTCTGGCGTTTTATTTCCGGATCATACTCGAACACCCAACTCTCATCACCAGTAATGACACGTTCCAAAAAATTTTCATTATTTTTAATCGATTCCAAAAGGTCAAGGCACCTTTCTCTCCTGATATCCTTTTGTTCCTGCGAAAGGTTTTTTGGAACCATTTTCGAGCAGATCCTTTTCATTCCCAATTCATTGGTCAAAACTTAATGGTGGTGTGAGACAAATTCAGCTGTTCTCCGATCATTCTGACCGTCAACCAACGCTCTGAACGCACATTTTGTCGACATTACCATCAGTTCTTACAGTTGAAGACCTTCCGCTGCGTGGGTCGTCTCCCATCGACTCTCTTCCTTCTGAAAATGCCTTAAATCACCAAAAAACCTGGGCTTTTGACAAAACACTGTCTCCGTAGGCCTGCTGAAGTTTTGCAAAAGTTTCTGTTGCACTTTGCCCAAGTCTGAAACAAAACCTGATAACACACCGTTGCTCGAAATTAATGTCTTTCATTTGTAGAACGCACTACGAAAACCGGGTTCATGGAAAAGGCGACAATGGGCAACCAAATGACTTGATCGAGTTCAAACTTGCCCTGAACGCGTATTACAATGCCCACTTGTCGCCGCTCCATGTGCCGTGCTTCCCGTGTTGCCATATCAAACGCTAGGTTGTCAGTCTTATTACTTAATTTACACACCTCGTATTTAGGATTCAAGATTTGTTTTAATTCTCAGTATTTTAATAAATCACAAATCATCAGTAAACCACAAATGATCTTAGAACTAGTCGACGCCATTATTAAAACGTATAATGCTACTGGAATCCATATATCGTTACAGGTTTTTTTTTGTGATTTTATAATCTGTCAATCAAAAATAGATAGTCAGTAAAACCTTAAGAATGATTTGTTTCTTCCATCCCTAACCTTGCGTTATTTATGATTTTCTTTTTAATAAGCAATAGTAAATATACTGAACTAATAATGTCCATTTCCTTACATTAATCAATAAGAAATTTAATACCTTTACGTAATACCATGCGCAAGCATTTGTTAATGAATTTAACTCAAAGATTGCTTTATATAACCAAATGCCTTTAAATTAAAGACGTTTCTATCAACAAAGTAAAATTATAGTAGTTTTTTAATATAAATTATTTCCTTGCGTTTGTGCATATCATTTTATTTCCTCTATAATAAATCAATATAATATGGTAATTTTAGAATCCCAATGGACATGTGGGCAACGTAATTTATCTAGAAAATATAAAACTTTCCTATTTGTGCATTTTTATAAGACGTTCATAAAACTAAAGTCTATATCTTTAGCATGATTATCATTTCAATTATTTTTCCATTACCAAATTAAGAGCATTTCGAAAGAAAAAATGAGACAAATCGGATGGTGTTAAAATTAATTTGCAACGAGAAAATAGTAGGCCTACTTATACTAATACGCAGTATCGGGAGATCCACGCCGCACAAAATTAATTTAATAAAATTCGGTACATATGTTTCAAGAGCACGTTGGCTCTCATTCTCCCGATCTCCCGATACTGCGTATTAGTGATATCAGCCCACAGTCCTTGCAATTATTTCAAGGCCTACTTATATTACATTACTGGGTACAATTTTATATCTAATTGGCTTTTTTTTTTGCTTGTAAATTAGGTAGGTGAATATTATTTCCAAGCAAATACTATAATTTTCTTTTGAATTTTTACTAACATTCAATTTATTATATTTGTAAAAAAATATACTTACTAAATGATGTGCCAGGTTTTACTTCTGACATATTACAGTATAATTTAAATTAACGATTACATGAATGTGAATATATTAGGAATTTGTTATTTAGATGAGCTTATAAAAAAAAATTTGTTGTTTGTGTGATATGATGTATTAAACAACATATTTATCTCCAATCGAATATTTACATATTATGTAACTGACTCTTAACAATATTACATTAGAAATTGCTAAGGTTTGTGTTTTCTTTTTTTATATATTTAAACCTTCATTTAAGTTTATTATTATCTACATTTATTACTTAGTAAATCTGCCGTTTTTTGGCCAGTTCATACCAACATTACATATCTTTTGTCCTTTCTTTGTTTTGCATGCTCTTTATTCCTCATTAAAGAACTTGTTTAATCTGCTATAATGCGATTCACATAATTCGACCAAATGTGTAACAATAAATCTTAGTCCCTATGGCCTACGGGTTAGTGTTATCTTTGATTGATAAACAAGATTGTTGATTATTTTGGCATCGCCATTGTTGATGATACAATGAAGCTTTGAATATCGCCAGATTTAAACCATCTCCGGCATTGCGGAGGTAACTCGACTAAAGTTTCGTCATCTCGCGACATTCTCGAGTATTAAAAATCGCAATATTCTTGTTATATTAGTAGCTATAATACTCCAATATTCACTGTAAGTTATTATCGACTTTATATAATACTTTCCTAGTCGTAACACTCCATTTACGCGAAACGAGATAAAAAAATTAACCGTATAAACCCTCTGGTATGTAACATTTAAAGCTTAGGCTTAAGCAATTAATGTTAAATCATTGCACAATAAAAACTGTACTTTAAATCGTTTCAATATAATATGTGTACGGGTATATGTAAATAAATGAATTGCATATTTACTGAAACATATATATAACTGTAATCTTGTTATATCATAAATCGGTTGTTTCCTTTAATAACAGCTAATGTTTTAAATTATTATCTGCACAAGTGCATAGTCCGAAGGTATTTAATAATAAGATTTGTGTTGTAAATATAGAACGGGTAAAGGACAGGCATGATTTATATAACTGCGTGTACAAACAGCGGCATTAGTCTTGACTCACTGAAATAGACGGAATTCGTGAATTCTGGAAATATTCTACACGTTATCTTTCGATGACATACACTTACATGCTTCGATTTTTGCTCGTCTGTTCTCTTCGATTTTCAAATAAAAAAAATCGCTTATCTAAACTCCTCACGGCTGAGATGAGGTGATGTGTTTTAAAAGAAACATGTAGATTGTTTGTGTTTGGTGGTTGCGTATATTTGAATCGCGCGCCACTCATAACGGCTGTTTGTTTGAATAATTGGACTCTGCGCACCGGGTGCGCACTTGGGTTTAAATTTGGTCCCATTTCAAATTAGTTAAATCTGTTTTCACAGTTAGCGCCACTTT
>JARFOC010107237.1:0-11967 GCA_031763485.1 Osmoderma eremita | reverse complement strand
GATAATAGAAAGGCCTTTTCGTCTTACCCCGAATAACATAAATACCTCCCTTGACTTAATATTCCTAGCAAAAACGTCATTATTTCTCTTTTCCTAACACTATTATTTGTAAGTCAATGTCTTGATATCGATGTACATTGTTTGTCATTATAGTTGTTTTTGATTTGTTTTTATTTTAATTGAAACTTACTGGTGAAAAGATACATGACAGCCAGGTGGCATTAACCTACCAACATTCTTACAGCCTGGCACTTGGCAAGACATTATATAGCTGTAAATAATTGCAGATATAAATTTCTACTTAAAATCCTACACACATAAACAACAAACCTGCTGTATCAATTGTCTATTTACACTATAATAACACTAATAATAAAAACTAACACTAATATACTCCCATTAAGTAACCAATTATCACAAATTTCAAATAAAGTCACAATATCTATCTATCAAAAATGCAAACAAACATGACTACAGCATATGACAGCATATGACTCCGAGCAATATTCGCATTGGTCGGTACTAATCAAAACTGCGACCATCATTCGGAGCAATTATTTTTGGATCCGCGCTCGTCTAAGTTATTGTTCTTGTCTAGGGTGCGTACCTGCTTTCCGCAATAGACTTTCATGTTCCTCGGCAATCTTCTCGTAATGTTCCGTCCTCTTGCGCAGTGCCTGCCAGAACTATCGTCGGTTCAGCATATGGAAAACAACGCCAACAATTTATACAAAGACATTTTTGCTAGTGAATTTCTTTCATAATTATTATTATTTTTATTTACATATATACATTGTTATACATTGTTATTAAGTTTTATTATTGGTGTTGTCATGAAGTATTTGTTGTCTTGTACACAATGTAATATTATTTTCTTTTCGTCCTGTTATTAGGGTTTCCTGTTGGGTGAATAAAGTTTCCTATTTTATGACGGTTCGTTTGATATTATGACAATTTCTGATATTTCTTGTCTTATCTCCATCCGTATTCTTTTAGTGCTTCTTCCCAGGTCTTATTCCCCTGTTTTAAGTTTAATCCAACACAAAAATCAAAGTAGTTTTATTCCAAACATCCGGAAGTAATTTCTGTATCAAAAAAACCAAAAGGGGTCATACACCAGTTGTCGCCTTCGCCGTAAGTCGTGCCTGATGTAACTTTTTCCGACTTCCAGCTCATATACTTAATATTAATGGGGTAACAGACGGAGAGCCTATCCCGTAACAACAATCGTAAATCAGAATTTCGTTTCCCGAACGCGTGCATGATGAATTTATACCCCTACATATGTCAACTCGTATATTTCATCCGGGGATTTATGCCTTTTGCGTTTTGCCGCCGGCATTGGCGCCTCTCTTTCTGTTTACCACCGTTCTCTGTACGAGCCGCTCTCCTCGACCGACCGATAAATTATAAAACACAGAACAGAACAACTTCTGCAGGCGATAGATCCTTTATCTTTACTACACGCAGTTGCGTATTGGCGAATGGGATATGGATGATATAACGGCGCTTGCAACGGGTCCGAGATGATGTGGTAGAAATAGTTTATAATGCCGCTACATGCATATATATCAGTATTGATAACTTTAGGTACATATTGCTTAAGTATCTTAAAAGCAATTCCACGTAAAAATAAATATTATCGAAGGCTTATAGTACCTGAGCTTCTAAACGCTGCTCTAGGTACGTATTTCGACAATTAAGTTGCCATATTCAGTCGAACATACAAAGGCAGAAAGTGTTAGACTTGTATCTCTGGTTAAGGCAAAACCTTGGAAGATATACTCTTCAGCGGACCTCCTGTGGAATAACACTGGTGACACATTGCGGTAACATATTATTATAATTCCCTTTTTTCATTAGACATCACAGGTCTACAACATGCAGAAAAGCTATGTATCACCACTTCGAGTACACCACCGTTACATCAATCTGATGTAACAATCGAACTGAATTGTTATAACAGTAAATTAACACCTATGTCACATTCAGAGATTCTAACAATTGAGGTTAGTGTTATTGGAACATCGCATACTTTGGCGCCCAAGGTGGGGCAACTTTTGGAAATTTAAAATACTTCATATTTGACATTTATTGTTACAACTTAAAATAGCAAAGCTCACCACTGTACATTTGTACACTACAGATCAGTGATAATCTCAACGGTTAGATCAATCTGATATAACAATCGAACTCAATTGTTAGAACAGCAAATTAACAGTTGTGTCATATTCTGACATTCTAACAATTGACGTTAGTGTTATTGAAACATAGCTTAGTTTGGCGCCCAGGGTGGGGCAACTTTCGAAAATTTTAAGTACTTCATATTTGACATTTATTGTTACAACTTAAACTAGCAAAGCTCACCACTGTACATTTGTACACTACAGATCAGTGATAATCTCAACGGTTAGATCAATATGATGTAACAATCGAACTCAATTGTTATAACAGTAAATTAACACTTGCGTCACAATCTGAGATTCTAACAAATTGAGGTTAGTGTTATTGGAACATCGCATACTTTGACGCCCAGAGTGGGGAAATTTTAATTACCTGATCAGCGTTATTATTGGAACCGTACGTGGGATCTTGTGATTTCCGTATGCAATGCGACGGTCTAACTAGAATGTGCGAGAATTCCTTGGTGTCGAGTACACCACCGCGTACTTATTTATCTTTAAGTGAATCTCATTCGCTAAGAAAAACAACGGTTAGTGGTGATATCCAAATTTCCTTGAAGAGTCACGTAGTCCGATATTAATACTACTTGTTTACCCTTAGATAAGGAATATGGACAACAACCTCAAAATGAAGAATTGAAATAAAAGGTGTCCATATACATCCCGCGTCAACTGATTAACCTCACAAAAAAAGATGCAATTTAAGCAATATTTACATAATTATTTGAGGTATAAAGACAAGTATAGTATTTTTATTGTTATGTTGTTTAAAATTATCATTAAATTAAAGTATTAAAAATAATTTTTAACATTAATCGCACTTCTACTAAAAAAGCTCACGTAGCCGCCGCGACATCTGAATAACCTCACAAGAAAAAAAAACATAAGGAAAACTCAGGTTCTCTGCATGGAAACAGTTTTATTGTACTACAAAATTGAAAACTGATGAAGTAACAATTTAACTTAACAATATTAATAATGAGTGTGACTTCCACCCTTGCAAATAACCTCAAATATACGATTTGGTAACGAGTTGAACAAAGTGTTTAAATATTCTTGGGGTATAACGTTCTAAGTAGCCTCTATTGCGTTACTTAGTTGTACTGTGTTATGATATTGTTGGCCATCTTCATATAATCGTCTCGTAAGCCATTCCCAGACATTTTCAATAATACATAAGCCGGGTGATACACTGGGCCACCCTAGGACTTCGATATTTTGTTCTTCAAACCAGGTACTAATAATCCGTGCGGTATGAATCGCAGCGTGATCATGTTGAAGAATCCATGGTAAACCTCCTACTGTCCTGCTGATGGATTTCACGCTTATTAATAGATCTCTGTACGTTCGGGCATTTTGAATACCATTTAAAATTTCTAGGTGTACCACACCGTTAGAAGCCCCCCATACTATTTCCCCGGCTTGCCTGTTATGACAACGAGCGGCAGAATCTATCTTCTTCTTCCTCGGTAGTTGCAGTTTGAATGCCGCCTCTGTATTTTTTTCCGTAGTTTCCATATTTCGTACAAGATTATTCACAACTCGCGAACTTCTGTTAATTCTACCAGCAATGTTCTTATTTGCATAACCTTCTTCGTGCATTGCTTTATTTCTCTCTATTTCTTCCGCACTCAACCTTCTACCGCATCCCATCCTATTTCAATGACTTCCAAAATTAATGTAAATTAACTAGTATGTATTCTTGTTTTTAATGCAATTTACTTAAAAACAAAGCTTTTATTGGTGAAGCTAATTCATTGTCGCGGTTTAGTAATAGTAAAACTTGTTGCACTACGTCAAAACTGCCAAATGCATCATATGCACTTGGTATCTAAGCCTTCTTTGTTAAGTATATAAAAATACTATGCTTGCCTTCATACCTGTAATAATTGTGCAGATATTGCGTAAATTTTATCTTTTTGTGTGAGGCTAATGAGTTGACGCGGAGTGTATGTATATGTTAAACATTAAAGGGCCCAAATGCGGTCCTTGCGGGACACCGGAATAATCTGAGATGCAATTAGATGTAAAATCATTGTAGATGACGTAGTATGTCCGGTTTTTTATTTAAGTTTCAACGTATTGTTAGCTATTTTAATGCACTGGGAAATAACACGTGTGTATTGGTACAAAAGGATTTTTCCATTATTTCATGTAATTTGCCAAACTTATCAATTTAATTCTGAGCTCAAATGGATTAGGGGGTTAGCGACATTCGTTTCCCAGACCGTGCCATTTCGGCTGAAAGTTTGTACGCCCGCGAGCTCCAATCATTCATTAGCGATCGTTCATTAGCGATTTTTTTGCAAAAAAAAAAACAAGAAAAAAGCAACACGAACGAGAACCTAAAACGCTGCTGCCGTCACAGCATCGTTGTCGCCAATGCTCGCCTAAATGAATACCTCGTTTGACGGTTTTGTTGAGGGAGAAAGGGGCAACACAGCATGTCGTACTGTAGCGGTAACGAAGCCGCTAGCAAAATTCAAACGAGTTTGTAATTATTACGAATTCGAATGCCCGCATTTTAAATTCTAGGTTTCATTCGGACGTTATCAGTTTTCGCGGGTCGAAAACTTTTCTAAATCTAATAAAGGACGTAACGACCCCTCTAAAACAAAAAAAAAAGGAAGAAGGAGAATTGGGGATAGGGAAAGTAAAGGTAGCCAGCCGCCTGCCAACCTTTATGGTAGTCCCCTTCTGTCTGCGTCAATTTTCGTCCTTATGCAATAAATTTGGGGTAGTAGGCAGGGGTAGGCAAAGTGGAAGTTATTTGTTTATCCCTCGCTGCGAAAAGGTCCTGTCCTCGACGTTTGACCCCAGCTAATTTATTCTTCCTGACACGCCGACGGTATCTTGAAACTCTAAAAGGGAAAGGGTCCCAAAGTTCCTGATAAACTTCCGCAACGTTAAACTACTACGACTGTTTGTTCGCATTTAAAGAACCCCAGATTAGTATTATCATTACGTATTATTTAATACGATTTATAATGTTGAGTTACTTCTACAATCTATTTCTGACAACCGAGAATTCTAGCTTTTCGTGTTCCAAGTGTTCCAAGTTGTAAACGGATAAACTGGCATCATTTACATGTTGAGCAATTTATCCATTTATCGATATAACGGCATCATTAAAGTTAGCCTATGTACATATACCAATTTGGTGGACAGTTCGTTTAAAAGAATAGTGGAAAACAGATCATTGTCAAAAATTGTAGATATCGTGTAATGCGTATCTAAACCTACACTATTGGCATCAGTTGAGGAAAAACATGAAACTATATCAAGCAAGGAAACAAGCAGATTTTGTTTTCTGTATAGTGGTCTTTAGTCGCCATATTCTAAGGAACTCATCTATTTTTGCCAAATCACTTGTAAAGTCATCCTTAAATGTCTTAAGCTTGTGTTCTGATTAACTAAAGCAATGTGTGTACACGAACAGACCTGTTAGAGAGCATGTATTTAATAATTTGTCGAGTGTTTTAGAGAGATGATACGTAAAAAATTATTGTTCATCTCTCTTCTCCAAGTTGTATGCTACAGTATGATGAAAGTGGCGATCGATTTTTTATGATGTGCCTTTGGTAAATGATTGTTGTACATTCTTATGCCACCCGACTGTTATTCTTTCCCATACTTTTCGATTCTTTCTACAAAGAGAGCAACAAACCCGATTTTGCGTCATTTTCATCGGTTCACAGATTCAACACTGTTCAGATTAGAGCCTTTATAATATCTTTGACAAAGAAAAGAAACTGACTGGTAACAGGTAATAAATAAAGACAATAGAGGGCCAAGTGTTGAATAAATAATTTATGTAAACAAAATAATTATATCTTTGTGAGTGAATCTTTTATTATTTTAATAATATCAGATGTTTATTTATTGTGTTTAGAGTATAGTTGTATTTTATTGTTGTTTTAAATCATTTTATATGACAATTGAATATAATAAATGTTTTAATTGAAATTATATTTGGTATATTGACTCTATCTAGGATAAGGAGTCATTTGAATTCAATCTTTACCGTTATAAAAAAGATCCTATTGTGTTAACAATATTGTTAGCAAGTACACGGGTACAATCAAAGTATAAAAAATATCTGACAGGGGCATTACAATATGTACCTAGAATATTCTATAACTATAAGTTTCAGCCGCTCGTACACTTTCATGAACCTACATAGTTAATAATTCACATCGCTGCGTACAGATTGCGCTGTAACGTCACGTCCGTCATACAAAATGATTCTTCCCCTTTTCCACTCTGATCGCGTCTACTATGTTTCGAATCGTTTACGAATAGAACCAGAATATGTTCTGGCCCTTCACCATGCACAGATGCACGCCAAAATAGCACGCTATCCGTCACTCACGGCCAACGCTTCAGAACCGACAGACATCCACAAGCAGACGTGCACGTTAGCAGATATCCGAAATTCAGATCGCTCCGATGGTTTATTGTGAAACCGTTTCACCACGCATCAGAGCAAGTAGGGCAAAACACCCTTTCATTATGCACCTAGTCTATCTAGTTCTATTGCTCGTAGTACAAGTCGCCCACCAGTTCTCGTTTATACTGACATTTTCGCGGTGCAAATAAATCCAAGCTCGCTAGAGTAATTGTCGACTTGTTGTATGGTGCGGCACCGTCTTATTGTAGCAATTTTGCGGTAAAATTGGACCGCGTTAAGACTAGCAAAGAGCAACGGAGCGTCGCAGTTTAATTAAAGACCTCTTTGTAGCCGCTTAATGCGACGCACCAGACGGTTATTTCCCTTAACAAGAAAAAGCTTTCGCGCGGCTCATTATTTAAAACGGTGGAGGCTTAGCGCTACCGCAGAACACGGGGACGGAATCTCCCGGATTAATTCCAAAAAATTTAACTCCATTTCTTTTCATTCTCTTTTGTATACGGTGGAGCGAGATTGGAGGGGAGAGATTCCGTAATATTAGCATTGTCTGCTATTTAATTATGCGCTACAAAAGATACATTCACCAATAACAATGCAATATTAGAGGAATAATCCTTTAGAGTGGCGAGCACATGGTTTATAACATGTATGTATATGTCTTTGTTGTATTTGTCTATTGTCTATTAGACCAATACAGTTTGGTATAAGGCAAATCACTACTACAATATAAAATAACAAATTTTACTATACTATACAATGTTATAATAAACGTGAATATAGAAAAGGCTTAATATTACACAGGCTGTCCCACAACTAACTACAGCGATCGATATACGGAAAACTATTGACGCCAGCTCAGTTCCTAATTGTAGCATAAAACACAGAGTTAGAAAAGTAGATGCATCCCAAAATATAATGGCATATGCCATTCCTGATTAAAAATTCGCGTAGTGATATCAAATTATGAATAAAAACGCGACTCAATTCAAAGTTGACTTACGCAATACATTATTGCTTCATCGGAGTCATGCAATAGAATCAAGAATACAAGTTGTAACTTGTATTCTTGATTCTATTAAGTTACTTACTAAAGAGATTTAACATTTGTAACTGGCTGAATTATGAACTAACTTATAAGTATACAATAATTATCAAAAATAGATATATATAGCAGCTCTACAGGCCTTCAAGGTCGCCGGCTCCTTCTACCATCTTCGTGACTGGTCTCCACCTCTCCCGGTCCTTGGCTCTTTTTCTCCAATCTCTCACTCCCATCTCCTCCAGGTCTATCCTAACCTCTTGCAACCATTGTTTCCCTCGACGACCTCTTCTTCGTTTGCCTCCTTCTCCGCCATGTAGCACCCTTTGCACTATTCTTTGTTTCGGCATCTTGCCATCTCGCTCACTGTGCTCGGATTTTACTTGTAATTTTTGACTTCCCAAACATAGCCATTATTTCTCTATTAGTTCTTCTGTGCCATAATCCCCCTGCCAGTCTGTTTCCACCAAAATTCTTTCTTAATATCTTTCTCTCCCATACTTCTAATTTTCTTTCTTCTAGTTTGTTCATAGTCCATGTTTCTCTTGCATATAGCACTACTGGTCGTATTATTGTTTCATACACTCGGATCTTGGCTACTCTAGATATATCCTTTGCTTTTAACATTCTCATTTGTGACCCCGCAGCTCTGTTACCTTTTAGAATTCTTTTCTTTATTTCGTTTTCTTCTTTCCCATCGCTTGTTATTGTTACGCCCAGATACTCGAACTCATTAACTTTTTCAAATTTGTACTCCTTCTCTCGTGTTTTGATTCTTGTATTTTGATTATTGTTTGCTATTTGAGTTCGCATTTCCATATATTTAGTATTTTCTTCATATATTACCAGTCCCGTATCTCTTCGCCTCCTTCTCAAATCTTTCAAAAGTCATTACAAGTTCCTTTTTTGATCCTGTTACCAGAACGAGATCGTCTGCGTACGCAATACATTGCCCCTTATTATGGAAAATTAATCCAGTTCTTTGGATTTTGCCTACTCTCATCACTGCTGAACAAGTTGGTTGAGAGCGGATCCCCTTGTCTCAAACCTCTTTGCACTTTGAATCGATCAGAAAAGTCTCCCTCCCGGAAAATTCTGTTATTCGAATTATATAGGGTAATTTTCACCAGATTTATCAGTATCTTTGGAATTCCTAATTTCTTAAGAGCTTCGTATAATTTCTTCCGGCAGCCGGAGTCATATGCTTGCTTAAATCCACAAAGAGCAGGTGAAATCCTAGATTTTGATCATAACTGAATGGGAGCCGACGTGCTCTTGAAACATATGTACCGAATTTTATTAAATTAATTTGTGCGGTGTGGATTTTCCCGATACTGTGTATTAGTGATACCAGCCCACAGTCCTTGCAATTCTTTCACGAATCATAACTGTTATTCATTATCATTTTCAATGTGTATATTTGATCTACTTTTGATCTTCCTGTCCTAAAGCCTCCTTGGTATTCTGCTACTACCTCCTTCTCGTATGTATTTAGCCTAGTGCGTATTATTCTCGCTAGCAGCTTGTATACAACAACTAGTAAAGCAATCGCTCTATAGTTTTCAGTTCTTTAATAACTGCGTGTATTTCCTGCTCCGTTGGTTCTTCCAATTGCTCCTGCTCATTACTCTCTTGTTGAAGTGGTGCCTCATGTATGTTTTCCTCCTCACTGTTTCATTTCATATAATTTTTTTCATTTATTTATTTGTCCGGAGATCATCATTCAATGATATGAGACACGTCAACAATCACATCTATGACAAAAGTCATTAATGAAATATAACAAATTAAACAAATTAAACAAACTAAACAACAAATTACAATCAAATGTGTTCAAACGTAACCCCCGGGCCCGTGACTGCAGGAACTCCTCCACCTAGCAAAAACAACTGGATTGCAGAAATCGCTTGAGTTTACGTGCAAATAAATGAGGCTGAAGTATGTTTTGTATACTCGCTGGTAGTGCGTTAAACAGGTGTTTGCCGGCATAGGTCGGACTTCTCTCATAGAGTGAAGTTTAACAATTGCTCCAAGTATTCTACCCATCTGTTCAATTTTTCTTCAAAAATATAAAACATGTACAACAGGGTTCTCATCCTCTATCTCTGTATATGGGTAACTTTCTTAATATTAAAGATACAAAATCGTTTAAATAGAAAAAGGTACTCAGAAAGTAGAGTTATAGTTGATGCTAGTGTCACATTTGTTATCCAGTGCAAGGTCTGTAAAATATTCAAGAAAAATTTATAAATTGATATCAAAACATAAGAAAATTTGGCAATTACTCCCAGATGAAGACGAACGAACGAATTCCATTTACAACTCCGTAAAATCCATTAAAATTAATAACATTAATTCCTCACGACTTTGAATAGATCTTCCCTTACTAAGTATTCTTATCGAACAATAAGATTATAGAACCCCACTAAAGGCATCCATTATTCAGATATTACTACGTACCATAACGTCTTTTTACAACTCCTTCGCCGAGAGGAATCGTAATCCTTTAATTTGGCACATTAAGATGCACCTATCCGTTCTATCATTAAGGCGACACAACATCGCTTTTCGACGTCGTGGCGGTAGAGAAGAGATTGACTTATAAACGTAATTCTGGCGACCCAGTTCCTACTGCGTTCCTATGGGGAAAATGCCATTACGGTTTGGAATTATAAATTTAATAGTAACGTCCGTTATTAATTTTACGGCGGAAATTTACGACATCGTAAAAATGCGTAGGGCTTGTGGATCTGTGATCTTTAATCCCGTTTTGTTGTGGGCGCTTGATGTGCGAGAAAGTTGATTACTTCTGCGCCAATGGTTATTATTAACATCGCAGTATGTGACTACGGGATTTGCTCTCGTTATAGATGTATATAAATACATAGAATATTCATTATAAAGGAATTTAATTGAATAAAAGACATATCAAATGTTAAAGAATCTTCAATATTTAGAATAAAATACTGAATGGTCTTCAGATTCAAAGCTGCTGCATAGCTCCCCAACTGTCAAACTTTTATGTTTTGAGTCAGTAGCGAGGAGTAGCTCTGAAGTAGGTTTGAGCCATTCTATATTGAAATAACTGCTAATTAGTAACACTTCAAATAACCTCCAAATAACGAATCATCCATACCGCCAATAGTTTTGTCAAACAACACTGTCTATTTACATTTATCTGACCATGCGAATCATAAAGGTGTACATCTGAGGTATTGTACTTGGTTTTCTTGAGGGAATTGCTTTTGAAACTTCATGTTAAAAATTTCACGAGCTTAGCAATTTAAGAAATTATGTTTGGAAAGGAGAAAAGGTATAGTATAAACTAATAAGAATTTCGTTGCAAGAAGTAATAATAATCCCCATTATAGGCCTTAGGAAATTAGAGGGTGTTGACTGTTATAGTAAGCCCTTTCGGTACTTTATAACTGTAACGTGTGACAAGCATGGTCATCCATTCCATCGTTGCTCCACCATAGAAACGAGTCGGCAAATCAAACCAACGTCAGCACTATTCGCCATTAGAAGACTGAAGCACATTATCAACGATAAGGCAGCTAGAATGGCATACTTTGTCAACTTCCAATTCCATCGGTTGTATGGCGAATGACAGTGGCGTCGCAGAGAATTTTTGTCCTGAAAAAAGGAGAAATTAGATATCTTTGCTATCTTGAAAGCAAGGATACCTGCAGAACACATTTTTGTAGTCGAGGTATTCTTACTTTACCATAACTTTATATTGTTTGCTGCATTACTTGCATACACCAGAATAGAGCAGTGTATTTGTACAATATTTTATGTTATACTTATTTATTTATTTATTCGACAACTGAAGTGATTCCCACATATATTTTATTTTTCTATTGACACTTCTGTAATGGTATTATTACAAATATATGTATATTATTATTATGTTTATTATCCAAATACAGTTACCGTTCGTTATTGGCCTCGTGAAAATTGATATACTAACATTTCCACTAATCCAAATAACGCGTGTAATAGCAGAAGCATAATTATAGTCAACCACCTAAATCATTGAATCACATAACCAGATCTATCTCTTCCATTTAAGTTAAAAAATACCCCTTACCACCTTGTTGAGTAAAGAACTCTGAATACGCATTTCGGCACTAAGTTGCCATCCTCAGCAGAAAACCAAAAAGGAAAAAATATAATGTCAGGCGTAGCACTCCGAGAACAACAATAATGTTGATTGTGGCGTTCTAAGAGCAGGATTGTTCTCGGAGTGCTACACCTGACATTATATTTTTTCCTTTGTGGTTTTCTGCTAAGGATGGCAACTTAGTTGCCGAAATGCGTATTCAGAGTTC
>JARFOC010107226.1:0-11967 GCA_031763485.1 Osmoderma eremita | reverse complement strand
TATCTACTCCTTATCTCACTCCACTCCCACTCCAAGAAAATCCACTCTCACTCTGTCACAAATACTCGAACTCACCTCAAATATATAACAGGTAAAACAATGGAAGACAATGTTGCTGCAAACTTCAGACGATCATTTTTGCTCTCTATCTATACAAAATGATTAACCTCAACCGAAAATCACGTGACCAAAAATTTTAAGTTGTTGTTAAGTTTGTCTTTAACGTAGATCCATTATAATTGTTAAAAAGAAACACGTGATTCAAAAATTGAATATGTCAGGTTTGTCTTTATAAAGACAGATGTCGAAAAACGTACAAAGACGCTAATATAACCTAAAGAAAAACAACAAGAATATGACATTAAAGCAAAACAATCAAATAACAGCAAGTGCTGCTCTCTGTTGTTGTCTGTTAAACATAAAAAATCCTCCGAAGTAGGGAATTTTATGATACCACCACTTGAAATAAATCGCCCAGTACATGTAAGCATAAAAAACATGTTTTAACCGTGTCTAAAGATTAAATCATCCAGCATCTCATTATACCGTTCTTATTTCTGTGTGGTAAGTTGCTATTTATATATTCATACATACATTGTAAGTGTTAGATTCTCTTTTGCGAATTCTAAACACTTTCGGAAAACATAACCTAAAAATATACAATATTATTTATGTCACACAAACGATTTTATTTGTTCAGAAAATGCATGGATTTAAAACAATAAATAAGAATATTATAAGATTGTAACTATTTGCAGAGATTCTGTCCTCTTAGAGTCTAAAATATATTAATAAACTGGTTCTTGTTTTCCATTTTCGGTTAATCTTCTCCCTGGAGAGAAACAACACGAATACGACTTTGAGAATGGAAGAGTGTTCTAAAAATAAATCGCATCGGTGCTTGACTTGCGGTTTTTCTTTTTGGTCCCGCGTAAATACCAGTTTGGGAGATCAAGTTTCAACTCGCGTTGCACAAACGATATTAAAGGAGTTTTATGTTTTTATGAACTACCTGCTTAGGGATTAATGAGAGGAGAAACGTGATCGCAAGATAAAATTGGAATCTATTGCATATATGCAATTCTTTCCGATTGGTTCATTTTTGTTTTGTGTAGCTTATGTTTCATACTATTGTACAATTGCATCAAGCCGAATGGGAAAATTTGGGTAAAAGGACGTGTTTGGAGATGTTTGTTTATAAATAGCGTTGGTAACGAATGGTTAAATAAAATTTGTTTTGTATATTTGGAGAAAGCAACATCCAACAAAAGTTGGAGGTATAAATTTTGCAAATATTAGACCGCGTTGGAAAGAAATTCTTCTAAATTTCAAATAGAATCAATTATGAAAATCTGTATTGGTATATCAAACTTATTGAAAGTTTCCAAAATTTTTATCTGGCAAAGATCTATTATTTTTCTGTACAGTGTATCAATCTTATAAAGATTTAATGTTTTTAACAAGTGACGCCTTCCTTCTCTTAAGCAAATCTTATCAGCAGATTTTTGAAAAATAAACCTGAAAGGGATTTGCTACTGGTTAAGGCTAAATACAATTTTCCTTTTAAGGAACTTGCGTTTTCGTCTTCTCGGTTTAGTTAAATAAGTACATATTTCCTTTTATATGTCATAAATTATTCCAAACTAACGTTTTTTCCCCTTCTTTTCAGATAAGATAACATGTCGTCAAGTATTGAATTTTATGGTGATCTTAGGTTTCATGTTCAACTACATGTTACGCGTCAACCTAACCATAGCCATAACGGCCATGACCCACGACAATCGCACTCTGGAAGCTACCAACGGCAACGACTCCTCCGCAAATTCCACCATCCAAAACGGAAATTTCACCGCGACTATTCTGAATTCCACGGCGCCAACTTCAGGGATCCAACCAGTTCCGCTCTCCGATGACTCCTCGACAAAATTCCACTGGGACAAATACGCGCAGAATCTCCTCTTAGGTTCGTTCTTCTGGGGTTACGTTTTGACGGAACTCCCGGGCGGTAGAATGGCCGAACTCGTCGGCGCCAGAAGGATTTTCGGTGGAGGAATGTTGGGCGCTAGCATTTTGACGCTGGTGACACCGTTGGTGTGTTACTGGGGCTTGATTCCTTCGGTAGTATTGAGGAGCGTATTGGGCTTCTTCCTAGGCGCCACGTGGCCGGCTATACCGCCAATGGCGGCCAAGTGGATACCGCCGATGGAACGGTCCAAGTTCATCGCGAACATGATGGCCTCCGCGCTCGGCGCCGCTTTCACCATGCCGGTATGCGGTTTCCTCATCGACAGGTTAGGCTGGGCTAGCGTCTTCTACGTTACGGGGATCGTAGGTTTAGTTTGGTCTGTCGCGTGGTTCTTTTTAGTGTTCGATTCGCCGGCTCAGCATCCGAGGATTAGCGCCGAGGAACGGTTGGATATTGAAACCAAGATCGCCCAAGGCAGTGGTAGCGGTCAGAAACCGAAGAGCGTGCCTTGGAAGGCCATGCTCACCAGTGCCCCAGTTTGGGCGATTATCGTGACTCACGGGTGCTCGGTTTTCGGGTACTTTACGGTGGTCAACCAGTTGCCAACTTACATGAAGGACGTGCTCCACTTCAATGTCAAAGCCAATGGACTTCTATCCAGCCTTCCGTATTTGGGTAAGTTGATAATTATTTTTTGACTCACTTTTGACAACGTTCTAATATAGTTTTTGTCACTATCTGAATCGAATTAATCTACAATGTGTTCATAGATTCGGAAAGCAAAGATCTCTTTTTGAAATAAGTCATCAAATTGAAAATTTTAATAAGAGTTTAGATCATATCCATATTATCTCACATTGCTATAATATACCAGGCTTGTCTATTAACTAACGAGACTGATAATTCATCTATATTTAATGTATACAATTTTAATATTTCCCCCCTTTCGATAGACTTCCCATTTGCCTTGCCGATGGCACCGAACAAAGCAATTTCTATTGGCTGTTTCAACATATCCGCCATTTTCCTCTTCACAGCATTAACTAACTCAGAACGTCTCCCTTTAAGTTTGTCATTCAACTTTTGATGATGGTGTTTTCCAGTGCGTTCGTCTTTTCGCCCCGGGACCACACTGGAAGATCCATAATTTCCGCCACAAGCTTTTACTTTTTGCAACAAGTACGTATCTTGGAACGCTACTTTTGCTCTGGCGTCTCACTTGAGTCCATCTTGGCACAAAGTTTTGTCACATTTTATACATAATTTTTCGTGTGGTATCTTTGTCAATGTTCAGGGATTAGTTTTCGAACAATCCGGTTTTTCTATACGTTTTCTTCTACGTCCCTTTTATCATTAATTAACCATAACTTTTGGTTGAAATACATATAACAAAACATTTGAATTAACCGACTCAACTTCTGCCAAAATTGCTCTTGCAAGGAATCTATCGCTTAAACTATTGGATTCATCCTTGTGATTTGATGAATCCAGATAACCATCATGAAAATTTATATTTAATGTTTGGGTTAAACGATACAGTTAAAAATAGACGTTACAAGAATGTAACATCACTGTTTTTCACTGTAACAGTTTTTCATATTATAGAATGAGATCAATTCTATAGAAGTTATGTTTATAATGATTTCTTTTAGAAAAAAGTGAATTCCTTTTATGATAATTCCAAAGCCTTCAAACTCCTTAACTATTTTTCACGATCGGATTTGATCAAATGTCAGCACATTCCGAGTTTACCTTAAAAATCTAGATAACTGAACACAATGTAGATATTATCATCGATAACACGGTTTTCATGATTCAATCATACAAAAACACCTACATAAATTAGGTTTCACATTGACATTTCCCTGATTATCATTGAAATCTGACAAAAAAAATGATTCGTCTGTTATTGATTAGATCGTGTGGTGAGGCGATTAATATCACATGTTAAAAATAAAATATTATCAGGCTAATCGCTATGCTACATATGCTAATGTTATTGCATTTATTGGTAATCCCATATCGATTTTAACATATCTGCAATTTGCAAAAACAAGCTCTCGTTTTGCGACGAACCATTGTTTTAAAACGACCTTCGAAAGATCTGATGAATTGTCATCTTTAGCCTTCATACACTCGAGAATGCCAACATATATTATATACGTTGACTTTATCGTCTTAATTTGTTTACAACCGGCTTTTCTTGTTCCATTTTATTTGCTTGTACGTCGCATTCATTATCCCAAGTAAGGTAAATGTATCGTTCATAAAGGCAACATGACCGTATATTACTAACGGTTTGATTCGCTGAATTAGTCATTGCTTCATTGAGTATGCGATTGTATGCCAGAGAAAAAACTGCTTAAGTATTTTTTCGCGTCTGTGTGAAAATGGGTGTGCCATTGATGTCTAGGAAGATTACAATGGATGTAAGAGGAAAGAAAATGCGAATATCTAAGAATAAAGATGTAGTGCAAGAGGAATAAAGATTATTTGTAATGACTCCGAGACCATTGTTAAGTTTAATAATATTATACATATCATGAGAGTCAGAATGATGATTGGTCATGTGATTTTTTCGCAATCTAGTAAAATTGACTTCCATAAGTTACCAGCTTGATTTCAATTGTCAAATGCTATCAGCTGTTAACATTAATTACATCACTTAGTTCATAATTTTACCACACAAAAGGGGTACTAATGCTCGTATGATGCCTGGTTCAGAAAGATGTTAATGTTACAAGACGATATTAACGCTGATGGTAATGCCAAATATTTTTTTGGATTTAACATCACTCTCTTAATTTCAATCAATTAACGTTTCACAGAAAGCGCCAAGAGCGCCAGCAAATATAACGGCAATAAATCGAAAGTGAATTGGGTTAGAGAAGGGTTACAGTAAGTTATAATAAAATATATGTTTTCATTTATTACAATCACATTATTGAAATCATATTAGAATGATTGATGTAGAACTACCAATATAACTGCTGGTGATTTTGACTTGGTAGATAAAAACTCCTTAATCTTCAAACTAAAAATTGAGGTTATGTTCGATCCGACTTGTCAGACGATTTGAAGTTCTTATAAAAGAAAGCGGGAAATTTGAAAATGTAAAAACAAAGTTGTTGTGACCACAATTAAAATTACCATTATACTATTACACTAACATGTTTGTGAAACAGGTATAAGTTATTCTAGCTCTCATGGTATAGTCCAACAGGCAAGTTATCAGGAATTATCGTTGAATGATTTTTTGCCACACTACTTTATATACTTGGTTATAATAAATTTCTCACAGCTGGTTTGAGGAGAAAAAACATTCTTTGAAATTCCATCTTGTCTTGATGATTTAAATAGATTATTTAGCTGAACTTTCAGAACACACCTTGTATAGAATTCTAGAAAGTGAATAATTTGATAATAGTGAACCTGAATAAGGTTTTTTGATCCATCTGTATTAGTCAATTAATTCCACTCACATATTTCACTGCTATAAAATTGGATATGTAAGTTCTCGCAAATAAACAACGGAATTTCGACATCGCAAACTGATGACTTCGTATCATAATGATCGCTCTGTAACTATGACATTCAATACGGCATTCAGAGCTTGATGACTTGACAGGTATATATATGGATAGGTTATGATTATTCAAATATGATTGAAACAACTAAAGTGGACAACTAAAGTTTAGGCTTTTTTACAATGATTGCAATGATTTGTTTTGAAAAAATATGAAAACTATTAACACTAATTACTGTTGCAAACAATAAAAACATTCACACATTGTTACATCATCAACCTATTTAGAGTATACGAAATTTATTAACTGTATTCAATATGTCGATATAGAAGATACCTGTGTGATCGATCTAATATTTAATAATGCATAGTAGTTTCTAGTTTTTGTCAGTAATAACAAGTGTGTTCAGGTTATTATTCAAGTAAAGTTTTTTTTTCAAAAGAAAATGTTATATAAGAGGTTCCCGTCAACAAATACAACTTCAAACGACAAATGCCAATTAAGTGCGTTTTACAATTGGCAACGATCTAATTGTAGAAATGTCACTAGATTTGGCATTTACTATGCATTTGCTTAATGTGAAATTGTGTTTTGTCCCTGTTTAGTTGCGAAAACTTATAATGATCTATGTTTTCACATTCAGTGGAGGGGTACCGAGAAATTTTTTTTATCTTGCACGTTTGAAAAATATTACTCCTATTTGACATGTGTGCGAAGGTAAATACGATAACGCGGCAGATACTGTGGTATCTTTTAAATACACATATTGCTTTATTATTTGCCATTACTTTTGAGTTTAATAATCAGAGATCGGTGTTCTTAGGTTTATAACTTCAACAAATTCCCACACGCAGATTGTAAGATGGGATTTTGATCTTATTGACCTAATACAGCCGAAGCTTCTTACGGAAGATCAACATACCTATGCACTTTCTAGACAAAGAAAGAGAATCAACAAATCGCTATTAGTTATCGAGATCTTAATTCCACTAACTTTTTTTAAAAGTTTATTGTCGACGCTTAGTGTATTTAAGCTGTTAATTACGTTGTTATATATACTGTTGTTTGATCAACCTTGTTTTAAACGTCTTTTATTGGAGTTGTGAAAATACACGCTCATTTTATGGTCGTTTCCACAAGGTCACAACTAAAAAACCAAAAATACAGGTCAGATAAATTTTAATCGTCCGAAAGTATTGTTGATTCTCGTTAATAGATATTTTAATAAAAAATTTTGCGTGTAATACAAGCCGATTTGCCATTCCGATTATCTTCTTCGAGTGGACACTTCATATTTGTATGCAAATTCATGCTGTTGCCAACGGTCGCAAACGATGACCTTGACTTTTAATGATGCTTTAAAATATTCTGTAAGCTTTGGGAACGTTAATATTGCAAAATGTTTGTGTATAATAAGCCAATAATAAAATGATTTTTAACTTTCGTAAAGATTTAATCAGTATATTATGTTTATAAGTATGAAGTGTGCATTTTATGTCATAATATCACACGTATTTTTTTTGTTTCCAATTTGGTATTATTACACGCGATCACAAACAGCAATACCAAACATTTAAGTTAAGAAAAAACGCTTAGAGTAAATAAAAGAAAATTATAAACATCGTGACAGCCTTTTTGATTATGCACATAAGAAATAAAAGATTTGGCTTTGCTGTTTTTCAAAACATTTAAAATATGACCTTTTTTATATATTTATCATTCTTGCATTTTTTTTTAATTAGAAAGAAAATAAAGATTTTTCAAACTTTTACTTCATTTTAATTTATTGAAATACATATTTTTTTTAACATATACCAATAATAATTTTTAATACATTAATTTTGAAAAATCTTTAACGTGAATTCCTTTTATATTATTATTATTAGATTTTCTTACAAACCAATATAAATTATTTTAAAACTAACAGATAAACATTTTAAATTGTATTGGTCAACAAATTTTATTCAAGCAAGTGATCAATCTCACCTGTCTGGGTTGGTATCAAAATTCAACCATTTTGATACCAACCCAGACAGGTGAGATTGATCACTCCGCGTATCTGTCATATTACACATATAGACACTTAGGTTAATAATAAAGTGACATCCGAATCTGAATGTCACCTATGCAAACGTTAAAATACAAAATTTCCCCGTGATAATTCTATGATTTTAGTAAATTGTTATAACAAAATCTAGTTCAGCAATTACTTAAATTAACTTTTTAAACATCACGGAATGAATACAAATCCTATAAGTGTATTACATTTTGATTTGTGACTATATATTTTATTCACATATCTACACGAAAGAGATGTGGCAATGCTGTGAGGTACTCCTATAAGCGTTGTAGTGTCTTCTCAAGGACGAAAGGACTATAGCCTGGTTCATAATGATGTTCATGTTACTGTGTTTATGTTAACGTAATGATAATGGTAAAACCAAATATTTTTTGGATTTAACATCGATCAATCAACGTTTACATAAGAAACTTGTCAAACAATTTGAAATTCTTATAAAATAAAGCGCGAAATTTGAAATTACGGGCAAACAACTTAAAGTCATAGTGACGACAGTCAACATTATCATTACGATTAACACTAACATGATTGTGAAACCGGTATATAATGCATATATATTTCCATATCGTAAAACATTGTTGCCAGTTAATTGTCACACCATATTTGTTGACCGATTCATTTAACGTTACTGTAATTACAATTTTCTCTTTAAGATCTCTTTTTAGTTACATTACTACGGCTAATTGTTGATTTTTGGATACATATTAAATTTTCTCCTAAATCAGTTCGCGAAATGAGTCCAGAAATCAATGGTGTGCCCAAAATCATTAGACTTATCTAAGCATTCATACAGATTCGCAGCTCATATTATCCCAAACGCTGGAAAGAATAGGATTCTAACGAAAACTTCGCTTTCTTTCTTACAGGCAAGTACGTAATGGCAGTTATAGCTAGTTATCTGGCAGACAGACTGAGGAGAAGCGGAAGATACTCTACCACGATCATCAGAAAGGGCTTCACCAGTTTCGCCATCACCATACCAGCCTGCTTGATGGTGGTGCAAGCATTCTTCGGTTATGACGCCACTATCTCGGTAGTTATCTTCACTGCATCCCTATTCTTCAACGGAGCCGTCACAGCTGGTTACCTAGCTAACGGTTTAGATATAGCACCCAATTTCTCGGGCACCATATTCGGTTTGGCCAATACCCTGTCCTCCTTTGGAGGTTTCGTATCCACCAGTATAGTGGGGGCGTTGACCAACAAGAACAGCACCTTCAACGAATGGAAGAACGTATTTTGGGTGCTCGTAGCAGTTTACGCTGTAGGCAGCGTTATGTACCTCATCTTCGGTGCAGGTGAGATGCAACCGTGGAACAATGTCGCTAGGAGACCCTCCGAGAACGGTGCTAAGAGTCAGGAGATGGAACCGTTGAAGAAGAAAAAGAACGATGAAATCGTAGCGTAGGAAAACTTAAACATGGAGAATTGTGGTAATGAAATAATCGTAATGGCATCTCAAAGATGACGACAAAAACATCCTGAAATTTGTTTTCTTCCCTTCTAATTTAGGAAGGCAATACTGCAGTATTATCTCTATTTAAGAGAGAGACGTATTCAGTTGTTTTTCTACTCATAGCCTAGGTATTGTTCGTCCCTTTTTTAAATCTAGTATTTTGCGGGCTACTTATTGTTGTACATATGTATCATTTCTCATTTCGTATTCGTCGATTGTTTCTTCATCGATCTTGTGTAGCGGTTCACTTCTTCCTGGCAAAGAGAAAATGGTGGCCGCGGATTCGTATTTATTGAATAGGTGAATAGATCAAAGTGCGATTGTCTCAATAATATTTTTTTTATAATATAACTCGTAACAATTTTGTATTTTACTTGTCAAACACGCATATTTTGTGATTATTTTTGATAATAAAACATTCTTTGAATAATAAACGGTTCTTTATTGTTTAATTATAACCCAATCTCCTTTTTTAAAACACATTTTGTATACATATATTTTGTATGAATTTCAAATTTTATGCCCCCTCAGAATAGTGAAACAAGTATCAGAAAGCATTACAACAATATTTTTCAGGTTACTTTTTATTTAGGCAACCAATGGTAATAGGTTCCAAGACGACTGCGCATGCTCATCTTCTACGTTTAATAATTTCAAATGTGCTATCTAATCGTTTGTGTTTAAGGCACTGTGATATGAGATATATATACAATAGATGTAACACAAGAATATTTTACGCAATAAAATATTTAAACAATGCAATTTTATTATTATTGACCCCCTTGTCCTTACGATAGAATTCTGCAAAACAATTTTATATATTAGTTTTATTCAAAAAACAAATGAAAACATATTTTCCCCATTTTACATTAATAATATGCAAAGTAGCTTTGAAATAGAAAAATACTCCCGATCCGAAAAAAACAATTCCCCGAATGGCCGGGGAAGGCAAAGTTTTGGGATTTCATATGTATGCCCATCCTTTGAATGCCTTTTAGTGTGTATAACGAGATGTTACGGCAAATTTCGTATTAAAGGCTCGATTTTGCCTTCCAGATTATGGGACGCCTTTTAGTATATATTAAAGAGACGCATGACAATCACATATTTGTATGAGTCAAACCAGTCGAGTATTTGTTACATCAAGATACAATTTCTTATCTCATTTGTGCAAATTTTCACGTAAGATTAAATAGATCATTATCTAAATCATTATTATAAATTAAACTGTAGGGGTTTTTAAGGTTTAATAGTATTAATATCGTCAAATGCATAACAATTCCGCCTTCATTCTGGATTAAATTTGGCGCCATAATTCTAAGGACAACTACTGAAAAACTTAAAAATGAAATGTATTAAAATTGCTCTTTAGATTTAGCCCCACGTAAATGTTTTTCAAGTATTTTTGGAATAGATAATACCAAAATTTCCTGTCTCAAAATATGTTACTTTCAATACATATTTCAATACAATGTAGGTTACGCGCGTATTGCATTTCGTTAAGAATTCATAATTTTAAATGAAATTCTTGGTAGTTTCTGCGCAATTTTCCAGACTTTGGAGTATAATCAATAGAAAGCAAAATGGATATTTCATGAAGCAACAACAGCTGTCAATTTTAGAATCTCTCCCACGCGAATGACCCTTGCCGACGATATCTTATGATTTGTGTGCATATGTAGGAACGTAACACAATTTCTGGTTTAATCGTTGCAAAACCGACGTTACAAAGTCTATAGAGTCTGTAGTCTAGGCTGTGTTAGTTAATAATAGCCTCAATTCCGTATTATCAATCTTCATTGATTTTATGGAATTATTACACGATAGTTTATATTATGCATCTAAATGGCTGATTCTATTTATTCTTTCAACTGTGTATATGTATTACTTACGTATGTAGAAGCTACGTCAATCAGCTTCTGTACCGGGGTCAATGAAAAAAAATTGGGAATTTTCCGTTATGACTTATTGAGTGTTAACTGAATTAGTACGGATCCGCTAAAAGCTTTCTTGCTTAGAATTTATTCGAAGATACAAGTATTGTGGTATTAGTAAATTCATGTTCAAAAATAATGTATCATAGTTCCTCATTTTTCAAGGTTTTTGGCTCGGTGAACCGTTAAGTTAAATTTTAGGTTATATAAAGAGGCATAGAAATATTTGTCATATCTATAATAACCGTTATCAGAATTGAACTATATCTTTACAACAAATTACATACAATTTGCAAAGTAATCATTACTCTACGAGAATTATTTAAAAGAAGAAATGTATGTTACAAAATAATCAATACACAAATTTTAAATTTATCGTTAAAAACTTCTATAGAGCATCGAAAGATGTCGCTTACATTCACTTTCTTATTATTGCTCAACTATAAATGCGTTTTCTTTAAAATTAATTATTGAGATGAATTTCACCTTGTTAAAAAATATATCTAGTTTGTAACGAATATCTCAAATTAACTGGGAATATAAATATTTATTAGGCAGGTGTTGTGCACAAATATATTTACAGGCTTCAAATGTTTTCATGTTATCGTCGTTACGCAGGTGTTTTCCATATTTACATGGATATTTGTGCAAATATCTATGCAACATATGGTATAGGCCTATATAAACAAGTGTATAGGTATGTAGTATAAACATAATTATTTTTCTGTTGAATTTTTTTTTTTGCTTTTTATTTGGTATGGGACATAATCATATATAATCTGTGCATAAAGCATAAAAGATTTTACAACCATAATTATATTTTAAGCGACTGATAAATGAAATCAGCAACTTTTTACTTTTCATATTTAATTGAGGTTATGTTGGTGTCGTTAACAAGCAAACTTCACAAATGTCGCATATGTACTTCATAAGGTGAGTTCGAGTATTTGTGACAGAGTGAGAGTGGATTTTCTTGGAGTGGGAGTGGAGTGAGATAAGGAGTA
>JARFOC010107215.1:0-11968 GCA_031763485.1 Osmoderma eremita | reverse complement strand
TGCTGCTAATGAAAATCTAGTCGAAGCTTCAAACAGTTTCCAAAACCATTTAAACTAAATAGAATCCTGGACAAAAACGTAGAAATAAAATTAACGAAGAAAAGTCTGTACAAGTCAATGCTGCCCTCAAACAATATGGGACACTCCCAGCTTACGCCTAAACAATATAGAAATTCCCACACCTGCGAGCACTAAATACCTAGGCCTACACATGGATAGCAAAAAAAAACACATTCTCAAGAAAAGGAAACAGATAGATCTAAAGATAAAATAATTATACTGGGTTATGGGAAGAAAGTCCATGTTATCATTAGAAAATAAAATTCTCGAGTACAAGACCATTATCAAACCAAGCTGGGCTTGTGAAATGAACTTCTGGGGAGGTGTTTTTAAGTCAAACGCAACCATAATTCAAAGAAGTCACCCAAAAGTGTTACTAATGCTCGTTGACGCACCATGGTACGTTCCAAATCAAACTATCCATATGTTAAGAACCCCATCAAAGAATACAGGATGAAACATCACAACAAGCTGGGAAGCCAACCCTCTGATGTACCCACCACTATATCCAGATATCGATAGGAGATTAAAGAGAATCTAGCGAATCGATGTTCGAGAAGAATATTAAGGACATGTCACTGGGGAAAGCCTCATCACGCCATCATAGGGCACACTAGCCTTCAAGCCAGTACATTAGCCTACAGATTGTTTCCATAGAAGGAAAGCTTTTTCTTCAATGTGATTCTAATACGATATAATTAATGAATTGTGCCATTAATGCTGGTAAAGTTTGTTTTTAAATACAAGGATTTCGGATAGTCAGATGGATACAAAACTGATCCGCAATGGAGAAAATGCTTTCGATTCTATGCTATGCGATGCGTCTAACGTCTGTCATCTTGCTGATCAGAACTCTTGAGGGAATACAGCTTGTAGTGAATTATTGATAGCTGATACATCGACACCTAAATAAATTATGTGTGATTCAAGTTTATTTTTAAATTCTCTTTTTCAATAGAATCGAAACATTTATGATGATTCCTAATCAATTTACCTTGGGATTTTTTAGTAGAGATTTTGCTTGAAAACGAAAAACAGTATTTTGAACTGTTGAAGTACCACAGATTTTTATGAATAATAGCGATATGAA
Source organism: Osmoderma eremita (assembly GCA_031763485.1). NCBI lineage: Eukaryota > Metazoa > Arthropoda > Insecta > Coleoptera > Scarabaeidae > Osmoderma > Osmoderma eremita. Next base: position 10,818 of record JARFOC010107215.1, on the reverse strand, counting down.
GATAATCCTTTTGAGAGATGTTTGAAATTTGGCAAATCAATACCTATACGATGTGTCCACAGATTTCCGCAATATCAAAAATATATTTCTGCCTAACAGATAATACAATTTATGACGAGAGATTGTTGACGATGGATGATTAATTGAATTCTTGTTCTTTTGGATATTTCCATCGTTTCTTGGATTTTGTTGATCCGACGTTTCGGCAGTTCGTCTACTTCCGTCATCAGGGTAGCTATGATAAGAGCTGTTGCTTGCCAAATTCATTATTGCAACTTGTCTGGCAAATATATCCGAGAACCATTTTTTTTAAAGATAAGTTGCAATAATCAATTTGGCCAGCAACAGCTCTTATCAAAGCTATGCCCTGACGATGGCAGTAGCCGGACTGCCGAAACATCGGATCAACAAAATCCAACAAACAATGGAAATAGCTCAAAGAACAACAACTCAAGATAATGCAATCCTAATTCCAGCGGCGGCTCGTGAATATTTTAATGGGTGGTAAGCACTGGACATTTATTATTACCATTATTAAAAGTAAAAAAAATAAATTTATATTTAAAATTTTCATTTTCTTTAATTATGTGTGGGTGGGCAGAGTCTACCCTGCCTCTACAGACGAGCCGTCACTGCCTAATTCGAACAAAAAAATGCATAAAATATTCGGCAATACAGAATCTCAAAACAAATAGAAATCAAATGACAATAGAAGTGAGTACAAATAAATACATTTTCAAAAAGCAGGTCCGTATTTCTGGAGGAATAAACCCGAGCTCTGTTTATGATGCTGGACGATGGAATAGTACATATGCTAGAAAACCTTCAGATGCAAGTTGTGAGACAAAATGTTGTAGCATATCGTTAAGAAGATGCACAGAAGATAACACTATCCCGGTATAGATACATCATCCATTTTGTAATTACAATATTTAGTTTTATTAAGCGTAAATTATGTGTCACATTACCATAACACTAATGGCCCTAAATACGGCCATTTCGACTTTGGCCATTGGAAACGGTGATACCGGGGAATCCGTTAAAATGGCCGATGAATTTAAAAATACTGTAAATGACAGTTACGGAATTTGTTAGGCTACAATCATTCTTTTGTCTACATTGTGCGAATCCAGCAGACTTACCAGTGACTAATCGCCAAAAGGAAACCTCATTGAAATCAGTCAGGGTTCCAATACAGGTTGAAGTATGCTAAATGCTGCAATTTACAAGATGAATTTTCAAGGTTATAAAATTATAACCTCAGATGTTTATATTATTAAAAGCATATTACGTTATGTTATGATAGAGCAACTAACACATTTTAATCTATCTGGCAGAGCTAAAAAAGAGAGGTTAACATGGCTACAAACTAGTAATAAAGACGGCTACAAAAAATATAAAACAAAAGTCAATAAGGAAATATGCGAAACGTGCAAAGAGGGGTGTATGCAAATTATAACGAGTGTTCAGAAAAATCCATCTTGTTTATGTATGAGTATTAGAAAACATTAATAATAATAAAGATATATTGGAAACACACATTTGCAAGATTTCACATTTTAGAAGGACTAACATTAAAAATTACATTTAAAATATTCTTCCAACTAATCGAAATTAAATTTCATACTTCCCTTAATTCAAATTTAATAAAAAAGTATATCTTGCACATATATATGTGCTGATTTGAAAGTGTTTCAAATAATTGTTTTATTTATCCAAGCAAAAGTTAGAGTATATTTTCATGTTATTTTCTAATAAATATTACTGTTTTTCTATTTACATTTTTTAAATTACTTTACATTGTTTCAAGAACACCCTACATTAATTTCTTTGGAGTACATAAAAAATGACAACAAATCACCAGCTAATTTTACCATAATTACGACTAGACTAAATCCTTTAGTATTTAATTTTGAACCTGTGCCCCGAGTATTCTTTAAGGTTAACGGCTTTTATTAAGTGCATTTGTGCTGAACTTGTTTCATCAACTGTATATTATAATCGCATTTACTGAAATTGATATCCCGAAGTGCTGAATAATAGCAAACAAAACGTCTGCCCAGCAGAGGTAATCAGATGCAAACTAGCGTGATGAAAGGTAGTTCCTACAGAAGATGTAAGATTCCAATATAGCTAACGGGCTACGCTTGAATATCAAGGCATGTCAATCACCTCATTGGTCAATACCCCTTATTTTTATGATTTATTACTAAAAAAATCATTAAGAATTTATGCTAGTACCACAAATCAGCTCCAGGCAGTTATTCATGAGTATGAAGTGATTATAAAAATGTAGACTATCAAAGTATCAACACTATATTTAACAAACGGGAGGCAAAAAGGGGCCGCCACTGTATAAGTAGGTAATCGAATATTTTTTTCCACCGAGAAACTAACGGCCCATGGTATATTTTGCAATAGAAACATTACCACGGCATTCTAAACTAATTACATTAAGCAAGTATCCCCATATAATTAATATAATTCATTTTGAAAATTTATTATGCCCTCTAAGAGAGAAAATTACAGCGAATTTATTACGCTTCTGATACGAACCGTTAATTTCGTACAGGATTGGTGAAAACAAACGCAATAATAACAAAGGAGTGTCCGTATTCTGTTCGTAAAACACAACAAACAAACTATCATAAATAAACTTCTTGTGGGTATTACAGTGTTTCCATTATCTATTGCGTTGTACTCATTTATTATAATTGCTATACGCTTCCATTTTCTTTCGAGCCGATGAAATATCATTTAACTATCTGGTTGATATTTACAGTACACTGTCTGGTTTTGTGCCATTTTCGTTGTTAATATTTTAACGGATTAGAGAAGGACGCACGCATCGACATGAATGACAAAATATATACCATTTGAACACACAATAATTATTAGTATTATATTGGGTATTAGTATGTGCCCCCCGGGAAAAATATCGAATGATCAGCAGTTCCCATGCTTTATAATTGTTTCGCAATTACATGTTTTGTGCTAGACCATGCGCATATTGAAACCTATAGCTATTACAATTATGCAAGGGTGATTGAGCAATTTTAATAGAGAAAATTTACTATTATACTTTATGGGGTAACAATTTTACACGAGCATCAATAAAAATCGCAGCTATAACTACATAATACAACTATAATATAACTATATAATTATCTAATTAACAAATCTAGTGGAAATTACTCAATTCATAAGTGAGAATTTCCACAAACGTCAGGAGATACACATATAATTTACACTGACTTTACAAAAACCTTTGACACCATTAATCATTTCCTGCATATTCGAAATTATCATCCTTTGGGTTTAATTCTAAATTCACAACTTTTATAGAGTCATATCTCAGTGGTAGGTCATCCTATCTTCACTATAACGGTTTTGTATCTTCCCCTTGTTTGGTTTCCACCGGCGTACCACAAGGATGGAATTTAAGCCCATTCCTGTTTAATATTTATATTAATAATTTGCTCCTTCTATTAGATTGTAACATTTCAGCACATGCTGACGATCTCAAAATTTACGGCATTATTACTAATATAGATGACTGCCAGGCGTTGCAGAGGGACATTAACACGATTAGTAAGTGGTGGACGGCCAACCACATCTTCCTAAATATCAACAAATGTGCGGTGGTGTCTTTCATCAGAAGTTCTAAACCTCTTACCTTCCATTATACTGCTTTGTACTCTGATATTCCAATGGTAACTTAATTCAAAGACATTAGGAGTACTTTTTGATGCCCATTTAGCTTTCTCTCCTCAGATTGCCCACGTATCTTCCTCCGCTTCTAAAACATTGGGTTTCATTACACGATCATGTAAAAATATTACTAATTTATTGAGACTTAAGGTTCCGTATTTTGCAATAAGATCTAAATTGGAGTACGTTTCCGTCGTATGGTATTCACATTATCTACATCAACAATTTACTCTTGAGCGCCTTCAAAAAGGTTTATGAAATATATTTCCTTTAAGATCGATGAAGCTTATTCAATTCGTGGTACTGATTACTTCAGTTTCCTTGGCAGACGTAACATTCTTTCACTGTAGCAACGCATAGATGAAGCTAGTGCTAAATTTCTTACCAACATTGACTCACCCTCTCTTCTTAATTTAATCGAGTTTAGTGTACCCCGCCAATGTTCAAAATTATCCGCCACCTTTTCAATATCTAAGGGTCGCACCAATGTCCTATGCAAGGCCCCGCTGTCGCATATGTATAAAAATGTTAATGTTTCTTGTTTTCTTTTTTTTATGTAATAATTTCTTGTTGAAATTAATTAAACAATGTTTGTCAATTTTCTAAGTATTTTTGTTAATAATAGTACCATCGTAGTTAAGTAAATTTTGCTAACATTTTATATTTTAGCTAGATGAGTTTAAGTGTATGCTACTATACTTATTTTTGTTAGTGGAGTTAGTGGAATTTTCTGTTGGACAATACAGATTATTATTATTAGGCAAGTTTAATAGACAACACTATTTTTATATATTTTTTTAACGTTTCATAAATGGATTATTTCGATAATACCAATCTCACATATTTTTAATATTTGATATGAATACCTTAAAACACTGGAGGCTCACTTCATAAATAATTATAAGAAAGAAATTGTTAGAAATATGTGGAATTATAAACCCAGGAGCAAAATACAATTTCCAACACCTTCAATATACAAATAAATTTACTTGCAACAATCTGCGATATAATTTCCCATTAAGAATCTAAGTACAAAGTTAACCTACCACCATCCACCGAGTACAAATTGAATCCTAATGAAATAATGACCGTTTTAGTTAATGACTGTGATCTTAATGTGGTCCCATACAAGCACACAGCCTGCTAATGACGCTAAATTATCCCGGTAAAGTGCAAAATGAGAAGTTTTACCTTCTTGCAATGGGAGGAAGCATAGCACTCTAATACTGTAATCAGCTGCAAAACGGTAATTGCAAATTACAAAAAGATTTACACTTAACTAAAAAGAAGTTTACTGCAAATACATAGATGTCAGGTTAAAAACAAAACAAGTGATTCAATTTTAAAATACTCTCATGGAAGTTCTAAAGCGCAAGTTAGTGAGTGAGTCATCGGTTTCATAAGTGGTATTCGAATGCAATATACCTGAAAATTATAAGAGAAAAGGAACTTCATGAAAATATTTGAATAACACCTCGGGAATTTGATTTTATTCTCTGGGTCAACATGTTCCCATAACAGTTTTAAAGCTTTTAAAGCCAATCTTTTACGCAACGCGTAACTGATTCATTATTTCTCTATAATTTAATCTCTCCATAAACGCGACGAATAATACTTATGAAATTCGATGCCAATATACTCAGACCCAAGCAAAAACTAAAGTTAAATTCTTACTAAAAAAAAATTAGAAGAAAAAGTTTTTATATATTAAGAAAAAAATTGAGAAAGGGTTTGCGTACACGGCGAGAAAAATATTAACATAACTAGACCTCTTAGATATGCGGAATTTTAAATTAGTCTTATCAGATCTATTGACAGGTGACAGAAATCCGTTTGATTAAAGACCTACCAATTAAAGACAGATTATAGGAGCAAAACTCTTTCCGTTTTCAGTCTGATTGAACAGTTGGTTCAGTATTTAACATGTGTTTAATTCTTGGAATATAACCTGTCATATGGAGGCAGTCTATTTTTGTAAGTTCAGCAATTAGGTATAGTAGAAAAAAAAATAGCATAGCAAAAAAGCCTATTTGGACCATTATAATTTAGATTAGATCAAGATATTTTTTCTGGTATTTATTTCTGTGGGAAGTAAATTTTTTAACGCATAATTTTAACTACTGCTTTGATTTGATTCAAGTCGATGTATGAAAATATTAACACCTTCTGTTTAAAGTAGTTAATTTATGCACAAAACAACAATCAAGTATTAGGGACATTATTTCAAAAACATCGATTCAACTCTTGCTCTTATTATGCTGCGGAATTTGTTGTAGGCCCACAATGAAATTAAACTATGAGCTGATTGTGTTATTGCTAGAAAAGCTTTGCTGGTTATGTCTGTGATGTAAAAATTGAAAGTTTTGTAAGCATGAAATCTTTGAAATAAAGAAATACTTATTTTAATTTCTCCAAAGAAGTTAATAAAATAAGCTAAATGAACACGTTCCTCTTTTTGCTCACCATGCAACATCTGTCTTTCCTATACAAAGCCTGCATTGCAACAGCAAAGCAAAGGTAATAAGGCAGAACAATTCTTGAAATTCAGAAGGTCTACATTAGTAAAGATAGCAAGGACTGTGGGGCAGCACGATAAACACACTGTTCGGATTACTCCTCCCGCACAAATATTAAATAATTCGGGACTATCGGGACTATCTGTCCCGAATTAATTAATACTTGTGCGGGAGGAGTAATCCGAACAGTGTGTTTAGAAGGTCTACATACTGATTCTGTTATAACTATTTGCAAATATGCCAGCATATGGCGAAAATGATATTAATCACTGTCCTAGAAGAATCATAAATGAGGGCTCAATCCACAATTAACGCCCTGGGCGTTCCTTGAGGCTCAAATAATAATAATATATGTATTTATTGCCACACGTTTCTCCTTTACAATACAAGGATAACAAGAAATAATGTATATTAGAAATTAAGGTAAACTACATGGAAAGTCCAAATGGCGCAACCCCAGGGTGAAGTCCAGTACGCAGACTGCTCAAACCTAACCCTGCATTTATGAACTTAACTACCAAAATTCTTGCCTAAAACCAAATCTAAAGAAATTCTATGAGATACTCCTCTATGTGTGCGCGTTTGATGTATTGGCGTGATACCAATTTATAAACTAGGAGCTTTCAAACTTACAGAGCCTGCCCAATAGATACACTATAAAGATGCAGTAGAAAAACAATGAAAGTCTTCGTGAAAGAATATGACTCAAAGAGAAAAATACGAGAATTTTGTTACTTCGATTGATTTTGTAATAGCAGTAGGTTAAATTTAAGCATGAACGCTTTTAGACTACAATTTTAAAGATATTACGGTAGGCTGTTGTATTTATAATAAACGCAATATGAGAACCAACTCTCAAACAATGACAATCTGTGACATGGCAGCGATATCAGTCCATGGAAGCGGGTCGCAATGTTATTAACGTCCGTTCGGAATGTATCCTTTGTGTATAGGTAAGGAGATTTTTTTTTAAAACAAGAATTTTGTGATAAATGTGTAGCTCTCTTCTATTATACATACTTAGCCAGCCAGTTTCCGCGAGCTTGTGACTGATGTGTTGAAATTTGCCAATTCCATTAATATATCTTAAGCAGGAGTTCTGCACTTTCCATATACGATAGACAGTTTCAGCATCCAAGCAGGAATGATAAATCTCAGAGACATAAGTGAAATTAGACAGAACATATGCATCACATAACTTTTTATTGACCATTTTATTCAGAATAGATCTGAAGGGATTTTTTTAAAGCTCCAGTAAGCCGTTTTTATGTATTTGTTGATTTGATTGTGGAACCGAAAAGTATTGTATATTTCCAAACCTTTTGCATTGTTAGTGATAGGAATTTGAATATCATAGATTTTGACATTAATTAACCCGCTCAGAGCTTTACACGCTTCGTTGTTGCCTAGCACCAGTACTTGAGATTTAGTGGGGTTTAAATTAAGCGAAAGGAGTTATGAGTTATCTACAACAGTTGATAAATCCTGATTAATTTTAGGTATAGCAAGTTTGAAGGAAAAATAAAGTTGTAAAACGTCTGCGTACTGATGCGCCTTTACATGTTTAAAAAAAAATAAATTGATGATGTGTATAATGAAAATAAAATCGGGCTCAATATAGAGCCCTGCGGTACTCCTCGATGTAATCTAAGTGGTGTTGAAAGTCTGTTTAACTTTACACACTTTCTATGAGATAAATAGGCAGCGATTAAATGTAATGAACTTTGCGTGAAGCCTTTGGCTGCCAGAGTTTCGAGAAGAGATTTTTGGTTCACAGTGTCGAAGACTTTAGTATAGTCAAGAATCAGTAGGACAGTTATTAAGCCCTTCATCAGAGGTAGTTAGAATGTCATCAATAACACAAAGTAGCGCTGTCAACTGTGACCAGCTCTAAAGCCAGATTGAACATCCAGCAGCAGTTTCGCAAAGTGATAGGCCTTAGATCTTTAAACTCATGCACAACTTCTTTTTTTGGGTTCGGGATCACCACACCCTGCTTCCAAATATCCGGAAATACACTCTCTAGAATACAGGAATTGATAATATGAGTTATGTATGGAGTAATAAAGGGCACAATAAACGTAGCATTTTAATATTGATACCATCGCACCCAACGGAGGAAGACTTAGACTTTGTTAAAATGTTTTCTATAAGACTAATGTCAACAAGAGAGAAGCCGAAGCCGTCCGAGTTAGTACCAGCACCAAGACAGATTTGCGGATAAATAAGATCAGTAGAGACAATATCAATAGGTACGTCACCAACAAAGTATTCATTAATTTTCTCCGGATCAGCTAAATTTTTGGAAATAGACTTTTGCTTTTTGAGAAGACCGATGTGATTCAGGTTTGACCACAGAACTTTACTGTTTTTCGAACGTGAAATATATATAAAGGTATGCTTTCCTTTCTAAGTTAAAAGTACGATTTGTTAAGTTTCTCAGAGATTTGTAATAATTTCACACCCTAGGGTTTTTATGTTTCTGAAACTTATGTTTAGCTTGCTCACGTAGTTTCATCAACATTTTCAAGTTATCCGTCAACTAAGGTGTATATCTTTTGTAAACCTTCGAGAAACCAGAGGCGCATGTCTACCGAATAGTTGCAAAATGCATGAGTGGATGTAGGAAACTTTCTCCTCTGTATTACGTAAAAGTATGAAGAAATTGAAATCAATACGACCAAGGTCGAAGAGAAAGTCATGTGTTTTTATAGTCACGAAGAGTATGGAAAGCTACAGCTGACTCCGGCTTGTTGCAGGCTATGTCGCAGAAAATATAATCATGATGCGACAGGTGAGAGTCAATTACGCCAGAATCTATTATGTTACCGTCACTGGTGGCAAGAATGAGGTCAATGAGGGATGAGGATGTTAGTAGGCATGGAAATAATCTGCCTAAAGTTCAACCCGTCCAAAAAAGAATTGGAGTACACCGTGGATAGACTGTTAATTTTGAACAAATCAATAATGAAATCACCGCAACAGTACACTTCCTCAGCCACCAAATGACACTGCACCAGAGAGTCCTCCAGCTCACTCAAAAAATGTTTATAATCTAGGTCTTCTGTTGCTGGTGTTGTACATTAATGACCTCATTGAAATTAACCTTCCTGCACTTGCTTATGCTGACGATATTAAGATCCTCTACGATATCTCTTCGTTGGAGGACGTGAGGAAGCTCCAATATGGTCCCAATGATGTAGTTTAATTTTGCTAAAAGTTTCCATTACTAATAGAACAACTACTACGTCAAACTGTGTCGTTATAAATCTAAACTGAAACTACTGCGCAGTATTTGCATAATTGCTTAAAATCCTTGTTTACAGAACATTGCGCTTATATAACTTCACATCGTCCCCTCCCAGACGTAGAAAGAAACAACCACGTAACGAAGTGCGAATTTAAAATTTAAATTTATTCATTGATTCCGGAATATAATCGGATCAACGCCTCTATTTATATACTAAAGCGAGAGATTCAATTTTTATCACTAATCGATCCGCGATAATTACACGTTTCCCTTTGTTGCTGTTGTAGTCGTGTCATTCGGCATTTCCTTTTCTCTCTTTGGTAGCGTGTTCTTTCCCTGGGCATTCGTCCTGGTCGAGAATGCCATGTGCAGGTGCTAGCCGTGTTAAATTTCAAACGTTCCTATTGTCCGACTTAATTTAACCCGATATATTTACATATTCATGGCTTACGGTCGACGAGAAGGTTGCTATCTTGATGAATTCGAAACGATTTCAAAAGGTAAACAAACGAGTCTTTCCGTAACAGTAGAACTGGAATGATGCTATTGATTCGGGGTGCTGTCTTGAATGACTTGCTGGTCCATCAAGTGATTCACTTTTAAATTCTATAGCACTTTTCTTACATTCCTCCTATTCTGGTGCGACAAACACAATATTGTACATGGTGATACTAATATCAATTTAAATAAAAACCCCTTACAAAATACAGGATGCTCATTTTCTATCTCCGTTACCCATAGGTAACTTTCTTAATATTAAAAATACAGAATCGGTTAAATGGACTAAGTTGCTTCCTGAGAGAAACACATAATAATCCGCAGTTTTCTAGTACAATTTTGTTTACGGATGAAACCAAATTTACAAATAACGGCATATTCAATCATAACAACAATATTTATTGGTATCAAAATAATCCTCACCTTACTACCGAAAGAAGAGATGAATATGTGTTCTCCGTAACTGTGTGGTGCCGTATAAGCACTGGATAACAAATGTGACACTAGCATCAACTATAACTCTATTTTCTGAGCAACAATTTCTGATAAGTTCCACAACCTTAGAGTCAGTAGAGCCGCGAGAAAAGAAATTTGTTAAATTACCGTTTCATAAGATCACAAAAGGATTAAATAGTGTGTTTAAAAGACAAAATTTGGCAGTCGCGTTCACTTTCCGGAATACGTTACGTAACCTTCTGAGGAATCCGAAGGACATATCTTCTCAAACCAAAGGTCAGGAATTTATGAGATTTCACGCGCCGACTGGGATAAGGTTTATATTGGACAGACAAGAAGAGCTATAGAAACGCGGTTTAAAGAACATATCGCCCATTACCGTTATAA
>JARFOC010107205.1:0-11968 GCA_031763485.1 Osmoderma eremita | reverse complement strand
TCCTGGTTTTCTTATTATATTTTTAACAAACTAGCAGTTGTGCGCATGTGCCAAAAATTTAAGCTTCACTTCAAGTTTATAGTTAACCAAGCCTGTGCAAAGGGATTATTTTTTAACTTATAATTAAATTTTAACTAAGACTAACTATAAGCTGTGCAAACCACCGTAAAAGATTTTGTTAACTAAATCAGTGTCGGCTCGCCTTTCAGTGGGCAGTCTATCGTTACCACCCAAATAACAAGGCCGGAGCGTTGAGGTGTGACGTCACCATAAAAAGGTGTTCGTGAAAACATAGCTCGCATTTTAATTTGAAATATTAGTTTTATTTGTTATTATTTTGAAGAGCTTCTGGTTGAAAGAGGGTGCCAGACATCATCAGGGCCCCTAGTAGCACCCCATTCAATTTTATCATGGAAAAACAAAATTTCTAAGCAAAAACCACATATAATTACGCATAATTCAAGATTACATTTTGTTTTCAAACTCATATTTATTACTTTTGGTGAGTATAGATTGGAATAGGTCTGTACTTACTCTTTTCCATAATTAACTCTATGCTGTCAAAAAAAAGTTATTTATAAGGAAGAAAAAATAATATCGGGCAAGAAACAACAACGATGATGAGTTCTGCCTTACAAAGGTAGAAAGCCAGAGATAAAGGAGTCAAGAGGAAAACCGGTATTGGTATTCTACAAAAAAAATTATTGTACATGTCTCAGATATAACAGGTAAATAAATAGTTTATTCAACCAAACAACAATAAACTCTCAAAACTAACACAAACAAAAAACAACTAAAACTATGTAAATCCGAAATATAGATCTTAATAAACACTATTCCACAAGGAATACTGAATTTTCTAAACAGTTATAAATAGAAACAAAATCAAAAATCCTTTTAAAAATGTTTAAGTTTCCGGCGCATGTTCATCAAAAATATTTTTCAACGTTAACGTTTTTTCAGGTTTTTAACAATGTTTGTAAATTAAAGCTTTCACATTTACATACCGCGAAACAACTCTTAAGGTGTAACAAAATCTACTCAGTCTTGATGCAACTTTTTGAATGTGAATTTTCCACGATATGCACTAGGTCAACCGTGACACCATTCTACCGATGATGTGCTAAAATTAAGAATCTGCGTTTTTCTGGCATTTCTTTTAAGATTGTATTACTTTTGAACCATGTATCCATGTGTTCCAACTCACTTTGCTTTGTCACAGGTTTCCTTAAGGACAACGCAAGACGTGTCATCGGTATATAACGCAAGACCATCTATGGTTTCTGGTAAGTCGTTAATATAAAGTAAAAACAACAATGGTCCGAGAATAGATCCATGTGGAATACCAAAAGGACGCTAGGCTTCCATGAGGAAGTCGTCGCGTCGGTTCGAATCTCCAAGGGTCGGTCGCAGAGGGGTGACGGGTACCCCTCCCGATACTTTTCAGTTAAGTTCTTGCATTAAGATACAAGCAGCAAAGAAAACCAAAAGGTACGATCTGCCATGACGGCGAAATTTCAGTCGCAGATACCTTGCGAGCTCTTATAAGTTGTTTACGATGTTTCAGGTAACATCTAGGTAATCCCATAATCCAAGACCTAAATCTCATGATTTCAACCTTGCGGAATAGAACTTGACGATACACGCCATTAAAAGCCTTAGATAAGTCCATAAAGACAAAGGCTGCAATCCCATCAGCACCTCCTCAAACAGCTGGAAGATTGCTCAAGTGGTGGACTTCCTTTGTATATATTCGCTTATTCACTTTTATTTTCATGTAAAAGATTATGTCTTACTATATGCTACAATCCCTTAGTCAATACGTGGAGCCCATTGCGTATTGTCTATGTACCAGTATATATTTCATATTTTTAAACAATATACTCGGATACCCAAAAACTCCGATATCCATGAACATTTCGCGCTTTTAAAAAATGAATAAAAAACTTGTATTGTTTGTCATTTATACGATCAACATATAAAGTATATCTACAATAACAGACGAGGTACGTACAGACGTCATAACCCTGTTGCCAGTGTTTTGTTTACATGCAAGCAAAACTTCGACTTGTCGTATATTTGTCATTACTAGTTTAAAAATAGCAACTAGTTGCAATACCGCACAGAATAGTCAACTCGTTTAGAATTAAATGCCTCAATTCGGTAGGAAGTGGACGGTTTACATGCACACAGAAATATACATACTTGCAATGCATTGCTTTAACAAAAGAAAATCCCTGTTTTGTATATCCCCAAATCAAAATTTTCTTAGTCTGAGAGAAGTAATAACCCGATTTTCTTGAATGAAAAAATTGACCAATGTTAACCAAGAATATGAATTGTATGAATTAGTTTTAGTATTACTTACGGGATTAAATCTGAATGTGGTTAACGGGGATTCCCTTACTAACTTTTGACGTTGATTGTGTGCGCTTAAAGATGCGACGTTTATTTCATTCGGCATTATGTACATACTTAAGCAGGAGAGTTACGTATTGGAAAACTTGAAATGAAAAGGACACTATATGGGGTATTATGACAAGTAATGTCGCATAGGCGGGTAAAATTGTAACTATTTACTAAGGACTAGACCGAGTGCTGCCGAGTTATTGAAAGCGAAACATCCGTTAGCGTCAGCCATCACGATCATATCACTATTTATTTGTTGATACGGAATGTGCAACGTTGTTTATCCAACTAAGCTTTTGCTAATACCACAGATAAGATAACATTACGAATACTTATATTTACATACTTTCATATCATAAATGCATAATTTATAATTCTTACAATACAATAAACCTCGCATAAATATATTTCACTGGAAATCAATCTTATCATTATCAATCTTCACTACAATTTTCTTTTTTTAGAATCTTTGGGAATATTCGCAAATAATTTCGCAAGTATTTTAACTGACGTATTTTTACATTTCGGCACAGCACAATACTGACGCCTTTTTACTCATTTTTAGTAAAACCGCAACAAGGGTAGGTATACAAATATGAACAAAACTAGGCAGACAGGAATCAAGAAAATTTGTGTATTCATAGTGTGCTTATTAGTGTGAGATCAACAATCTCATAGAACCACGTGGCTAATGTAGCCAACTTAAACCACATCAGTTGGTAACATCGCTCACATTAGTAACTTCGATTTTCCCTTCTGAATTCTAAACAGAAACAGAAGACAGATGACAAGCACAATGAGAGAGAACGTGAACGAAATTATTATTGCCAACATACATTGCAATCCCACGAAATCAATTTTAAAACATAAAATTGCTAAATTGACGGGTCGTCTGATTTTCGGAAATTGTTGATCTCTCCGTACTGCCGTACCCTAACATGAGACTATTGTCGCCGGCATTTTGTTGATTGAATTTGAATTTCTTTTTTATTAGCCTATAGACACTTTTTCGAAACTTTCATATACTTATACATATATTCAGTGCCGGCTCATAGCTCTTTTTATCGTGTAGGCAGTCTATCGGTACAATCGAAATTAGAAGGCCCAAGGGCTGACGTGTGACGTCACCATGAAAAGGTGTTGGTGAACACACGGCGTGCTTGATTCGTCTGAAGTATTAGATTTATTTGCTATTATGTTGAAGGGCTTCCTCTTGAAACAGGGTACCAATCGTCATCTAAGCGCTTCATCGCACCCCATTCAATTTTATCATGAAAAAACGAAATTTCAAAGCAAGAATCACGTATAATTTTGTATATTTCAAAATTACGTTTTGTTTTTAAACACATTTGTAAAACTTCAAATAAAAACTTTCCCTTAAGGAAAACAAAAACTGCATTCTAAACAGTTATAAATAGAAAAAAAAATCAGAAATTCTTTTAAAAATATTTAAATTGTCATGGGTGTCAAAAATATTTTTCAACCTGAATATTTTCCCAAGGTTTTTAGCTTTGTTTGTAATTTAAGTGTATCCGTTTATCGTTGGTTGCTGCCAAATGATCGATCACACATTTATAGAGCTCTGAACTCTTTTTTAATGATTTGTTTAATTCTTTTTCTATTGCAATAGTGGGTAAATTGCTTAGCCGGGTTTCTAACATAGTATTTCTAGAAACAAAACAGCATGATATGAAAAACAGCAAAACCCAAAAGAACGAGCATGAAATTCAAATAGGGAAGCATAGATTCCAAAAGGTAGACAGTTTGAAGTACATAGGGGTAATAATAAATGGAAGCAATAGCAGAAGTGAGGAGGCCAAAGAACGGATAAGGATGGGAAACCGGACGTACTTGAAATACCCAAGGTTACTGAGTGATCGAAACATCAGTAGAACAACAATTAGACCAGCATAACGTACGCAGCCGAAACTATGTGTCTAACAAGCAAGGAGGAAGAGACTTGGCGTATATTTGAAAGGAATGTGTTAAGAGAAATACTGAAACCAAAGAGGATCGACGAAAACCAAGAATACAGAGCATTATGGAACTATAAAATAGAAGAAATATTGAAGGCAGAAAAAATAGTAAATTAAATAAAAGCATAAAGGTTAAAATGGCTCGGGCATATCGAAAGAAGAGAGAATGAGACCATTATTAGAAACATTAAAAACCAGATACCAATGGAAAGTAGACGGCGCAGTGGGCCAAAATTAAATGGGAAATCCAAGTAACAGAGGATGCAAAGAAATTGAAGGCAATGGATGTAAACAGTGCTATCAAGAACAGAAAGAAATTGAATCGGATAACACTGGTAGCAAGACTAACACTTGAGGTTAGGGTCACCATAAAGAGGGAATTGAAAGCCTGTTGGAGGTGACTCTATTCCGAATGGAATGTTTTGGTTAATATATGCAACAGATATGCATTATATTTATTTGTGGTAATTTTTGGGTGATGACCCTAAGCAAACACGATATATGTATTTGCACACCATTTGGCTTATTACAGTTACATTATCTACTGGGTACATCAGATTCCTTTACTATTAAGTGATTCCTGTTGGTATTTTTAAAGAAAAGTTCATCGCAATTCAAAGTAGAATACAATAATCCAAAATTCCTTGCAAAATACCAAGGCATACCTCCACGCATTATCTCATTCGGATAATTATATATTTCTGTGGACCTCAAATAATGACGATTAAGTCCAACGCCACGTTTATGGTAAGTAATAATAAATCTTATAAAGAATTGTCTCGTCAAGCGTCAATGTCAATGATTTGAATGCATCCAGCGATTCGTGATTCCTCCTTGTCACTTTTAGAATGGACTCTGGGAAATCTTGAGATATTCAGCGAGCACATATATTATACACACACACACACTCACGCCTATACACGCGAACACCTTTCTTTGGTCGTATCTCTCCTTTTCGGCTGGGCTTTTTCTTTACTCCTCGCTTTCTTAATGTTTGTTGTCATATTTAATGCGCCAACATTTTATATACGTTTACCATTCAAAGCGTCGAGACGTGAATTCTGTTTGAGCTTGAAATATCGTTCGTGATATTTTCTTGGTGCGCTACAAAGGAACCGGTTTATTTATTTTGCCCTGATAAACTAATAGCTTCATCATTTTTAAAATCCTACGACTTTGTGTCTCTCTAAGCTTCAGGAACGTTCACGAAGAGCGGGTAATTCATCAGATGCCATATGTGTACTTGGGCATATACTAATAAAAAGAGAACGTGGAAGTTAATAGCGTCTTTCAAGACTTTTCTTACAGGATATAAAACACCAACGCTTGGAATCAGAGTAATAATGGGGAATTTTATATTTTATCTTCTGTTTGTGACCTAATCTGATGTGATGTTATCTAATGTGATCTAATAACAATTTAGAATATTATCGATCGAACGTTATGACGCTATGAGTCATAAGCTACCGGCGTAAAATTATTTTATGGTCATGATTTTATGCATAATTAAGGCTGATTTAAGGAATATCATGGTAATTGTAAAAAAAAGCTATGTAAGTTGTAAGTTTATAACTTGTGCAGATAGTAGTTTGCGATGCGCTTAAGTTTGTAATTTTAACTTTATTTGTGTGAAAAATCATAAGGTTTAATATATAAAAATTTTAAAATAGTACCTTCGCTTGTCCCAAAAATATCATTTCCAAGGCTTAGAACCTAGGGCCGCTATTTCAACCTGACGCTTAGCTAAGACATCTGGCACAGATCTGACGAGGTATTTGAACCTCCAGTAAGATGCAGAGCCCTTTCGATTTTTGCATTGATTGTTTGATAATAATAATAAACATTTATTGCCAGCACAGAATTTACAAAATTCCAATTACAGGACAAGACGAAATAAAAATCCAAGCACAATGTGAGTTATCCTACAAGGAATCAACCATTCCATTCAATCCATCACTAATCTAGACCAAATTATGTAACAGAATTAGAAAATAAACTGATTTTATGGGTGATTTTCCAGATATACAAGACAAACGTTTTATATTATTCATGTGATGGAAATTAGCGCAGTTGTCACTGGCAATTCTTTGGAACTATTCCACATGACGTATAATGCCGACGTATAATGCCGGAAATGGTAAGTAGGAACTGGGAGGTACTAGGAAGTTACGCTGAACCACAGCGATATCATTGATAGGTTCTACACTTAAGAGACCCCAAAGGATACACAACCGAAAGAGAAGTATGGCAAATCAGAACGAGATAATAACAAGGACTGCTGAGGATGGCAACTTAGTTGCAGAAATGCGTATTCAGAGTTCTTTACTCAACAAGGTGGTAAGGGGTATTTTTTAAGTTAAATGGATAAACTAGGATAAACTTAGTTTGATTGACGTTTTTTGCTGAATAAATCTGATATTTTCTATTGCGCTTTCTATCTTATTATTCAAAGCAAGTTTGGATACGTTTGTTTCAAGAATAAATCAGCAAGACAAATAAAGAATCTTTACCATTCCTCTAGATTTCGAGGTACCCCCCTTAAAAATGGCTCTGTCTGTTATTGCCATGATGTACGATATTTCCTTTCATTCGTGTTTTATTTAGTATTGGCTTTTATTTACTTGTTATAGGATGTACGTGTAGAATATATAACTGCCAGAAATTATTTTGTAACAAAACTTATACCTGCATATATGCTATGGAAATATACTGACATTCGCAAAACATTCAATTAAACCTGGGATAAAGCTGATTCTCCTTATATTGATGACCGACTAACACTATAGCTCCCTTTCAAGAGTTAATATTAGAATAATGTGCTGGGTTAGCGCTGAATTCGGTTAGGAAACTTTCGGATAAAAGAGGTTCTACTGTAATAACAAACCAACAAATTCTTCTCGTGCTCATAGGTCAACGCGTGGTCTTGGATTGACTGTTTACCGTTTTGTAAAGACAGTAAGCTATCAATCGATCAAATCAGTACGACATTGAATAAAACATACATACATATTTCTATATCTATTTTTATACTTACCCACAAGTTAGCACTTGTAAAACAATGTTTGGACCATATGAAAATGTTTGTGAATACGTCGGGAATTGTAACAAATATCATTTTTAATCTCAAAAGTGAAAAAGTAGATTATATAAACAGTGGCTATGAGGTATCCGCTCCTTTTCCCCTATTTGTTTCTCGAAATTAAATTAGCGTCACTTTTGAGATTATGTATTAATATACTTCAAATTATGTTAGGACAAAAATGGTGTCTGTGATAGTTTCCGAGATATTCTGCAAAGCTTCATTTAAATCTGAATTTGATAGTTGCCGGTATTCCCTTGTTAGTATTATATGCGCTTCGTATGATATAGTGTTTTCTTTACCTCTAAGTGGTCGCTCAGCCAGGTTTCACTGTACATACGTTTTATTCTTATTGAATCTTTGATTTCTTAATTTTTATGGTGAATTACTGCAAATAATAAATAAGTAGTGATTATGAATATATGTTGAGATTAGTGAGTGTAGAATACTTCTATTTTTCTATTGAGAAAAACGTGATTCCTGAAGATGAGTTTACTGTAGTAGTTCTTTTAAAAAATTTTATCTTTATTAAAAGGAAAATTTCTCGCGGCCCCTACTATATCTGTACATTTCTCTTTTGCTCGTGGAATTTGCGAGATATTTCGACACTGTGTAACTACGGTTTCCCAATACTTACTTCTCTACGGTTTTATGCTTCCCTGTATCGGTGTGCGTGCGTGTGTGTGTTGTGTAAGTAAGTATGTATAGTGAACCGTGTTGGAACCCCGTGAGTCAAGGGTGGCGCGGTCGAGCTCGCAGCCGTCCTCGATCATCAATCATTCTGAGACAATCGCGCGGAGCACAGCTGTCGCGCAGACCGACAGCCACCGGCCTACCGGGTTTCTATATTGGAACATCACACTCTCTTTAACTGCAGCGAAGACGGCTACTTGCACTTCGTGAATTACATCGTGCCGAACGAAAATAAAAAGTAAATAAGGAAAATTAAGGGCACGTTACCCTTTATTTATATTAAATCGTGCGAAATTATATTTTTAGCGTTTTTATAGCACATGCTGATTATGCTAGTTCTTTACAAAGAAGGGGGAACATCCGGAATTGTTGTGCACGAAATTAGACGTTTTCAATAATTGAGGATATTTTGAAATTCCCGCTTTGTTAAGTTTTTGTCAGGTTGGTAATAGAATCTTTATTCATTCTACTACCAACTTACTGTATTTTTGGTTGTTGATCATATAAAATCACTCTGTATGGTATTATATAATAATTCAATTGTATCTTTCAATCAGTGTAGTAAAATATATAAAGCCCAGAGATTGTGGACTTTAACAAGACGGCAATAATGTCAATACGTCAAAAAATGCAAGTCAGAAGGACGAATAGATTATTCGTTAATATTTATTAATATTTATTAATAGAAAAACCAATAACAACTCTTCTAAAAGTACGCTACGTGTATGCTTTCATTCATACTCCTTATTTGCTTCCCAATAAAAATTTATACATATAAGAAAAATGATCTTTCTGCATATATGAAAAAATCATTCTTGATTGAAACAAACATTATTCTTAACAAACATATGATAAGCTTATATAGGCGCGAAGAAATTAGTCATTTTGTATTGCAAATAAAATATCTTGACTTAAAACAATTCTAATCTCCAGAGAAATAATATATGTATACTGTCTTGTGTCAAAGTAACAGATTTTAAACTAAATCAGAATGCCTGAAGTATGGGTTCTTTGTTTTTACATTCACCTGATGTAGCTAGACAATCGCGGGGGATAACAATATAAATCCCCGGAATTTTCGATTTTAATTAATTCAAAAGAAACATAAAATGTTGACGTTAGTATAATAAGAAATTATGTAAAAATATACAATTTTGCTAAATACCTTAATTACTCAAACTGTGTGTAAATGTAAGTTTTCCACCCTCATCTTAATTTTCTTTTCCAATTTCTTTCTACAAACCCGTTTTCCTTTTCTTCCCTTGTTCCGGTAACTTCTTTTAATAATAATGGGATGGCCTTACTCTCATCTAAAATATAAAGCGACCCTTCAATGACAGAAATAACAACCACCCTCACTTGTTTAAAGAAAAACCGCAATTTTTTCTATTCATATGTCATGTGCCATATTTGTCCTGATATGTTGATATGTTAATTTTACGATTTTACGATGTCATTCGAAACCCCTTTTGCAGTGTTGTGTATTTGTATGACTGTGAATTACAATAATAAAGTGCATTTAAATTTAAAAAAATAATATTTAATTATGAAAACACGAATCACTCAAGAACCTGGTAGTATGTTAATGCTGTTTACTAAAAGGAATATATAATTTATTTGAAAATAGTAAAGATTGTTGTTTCAATTGACTCTAATCATCAAGTTGATTGATGTTAAATTGAGAAAACAAATATAAGTTTCAGTTAAAATATATGAAGGCAAATAAACAAATATGTTTAATTAAATAAATTATTTTTATTGGCGTGGGGCAACATAGCACCAATGTACGTGAAACAATTTACTTACGACCGGTTTCATAATATTTTTAATTTTTAAAATCGATTTCATAATCCCACTTTAAATTTAAGGTAGTCTTAGAGCCTACCTTCAAGTTAAAGTCCCGAATTTGCCACCTTAAAACCCTTAAACTTCACTTTAACGTTAGCCAAACCATAACTTTAATATTCATTGGCATTACGAATTTATTAGTAAAAAATAATAATTTATAACGTGAATATAATAGAAACAAGTTTAATAAGCTCGTCGTTAGAAGATGAGGTAGAAATTGTTGCAAGAAGGACCGTTTCAAAAAAATATATGCTAGTTTTTGGGAGATTCAAAGTAACAAAGGATACTGCAACCATATTGTTAGATCGAATTCAACTTTCAATTTCACTTCCTGTAAGTCGGTAAGATGAGAAGTTATCAAACCCAGCGTAAAATAACCAAGTACCTGCGATTTTCATATTTATTAGTTTTAGAACCAGTTCTAATAGAGGATCAGCAACATCACCCAAGTACCACTTGCATTCTTAGAATACTTTCGCTCATTTGCCACCAATCTCATCGCACTAAAATAAAATGTACACATGCCGCCTACTGCGGCAACTAAGTTGCCATCCCCAGTATAACCTATAAAGGAAAAGAGTATGAAATATAATATACTTGCGGAATACGTAGATAAAGTCTTTCAAAAAATTTGCTCTAAACTGAAAGTTGTATCAAAAAACCAAAAAAGTAGAACTGCCAATTCCTTTTCCTTCGTAAAATTGGCAGTTTCATTTTTTTTGTTTTATCACAAATCTTTCAATTTACAGTAATTTTTTTGGGAATAATTATTTCTTACTATAGATTGTCTCAACCTCCGAATGCAGTACAGAGCTTATGAGAATCCCGGTTTCATTATTCGGGGTTAAAATGCATATGTTGAGGAAAACAGTAAAATATAAAAAAAACATATTTTTATTATTTAAGAATCAGTGAAAAAGCCCATAATTTTATTAATTATTACTCAACATTAACATAATTTACATTTCGAACATTTATTTAGGAATTGGGATATTACACAATTTATTAAATTTAAAGTAAAATATCTAATCCTTTAACAAATAAGTTTCCACTTTTGTAACAATCACCAGCTGGAATCATACAAATTCCCATACAATACAATAATATTTAATTTTCTTTTCTTATATTTTACATGTTTGATGTAATTTTGGCAATTCAACTGTTATAGTGCTATATGCTCTTCGAACTAATTCCTCCATATCTCCTACCTTAAATGTGGTATTATTCATTTTTATACGGTTTTTCACTTGTGCCCATACCATTTCAATGGGATTTAACTCGCAGTGGTAAGCTGATAATCGAAGAACTTCATGACCTTTTTCTTTTGCAAGTTCGTCAATTCTGCTTTTATCATACTGGGGTTTAATTTGTGACACGCAAAACAGCAAGTCCCTTTTTAGCATATCGTAAGCGGTTGGTATTTGTTTAGCACGGAGCCAATCAATGATGTTTTTCTCCATGCTGGCTTTGGACTTTTTTTAATTTTCTGCAGTGATAGGAAGCATTATCAAGAACAATTACTGACTTCTGCGGTATATTTCGAAGCAATTTCTTTAAAAAACAACGCGTGTGCGTCTGAATCCATCTCATGATGAACATCAGCAGGGTTTTTCATACAGAGAAATGTATGTTCAACACCGGGAACAAATCCGTTATCATCACCAGCTTGAACTAATGCAAAACCAGGTCCAAGCCGGTTGGGGATTTCAAACCAGTACTTAATCCTTGGATAGAAGCTTGTGGACTATTTTGAATTGTAGTTTGTCCAAGTTTTATTTACTGCATGTACTGTATTCGTCCATGATTCATCAGTATATATTATAGCTCGACCTGAAATAATTAAAGTTGCAGAAATGTCAAATAGCAAGAACTAAATTGTACTTTCTTCTCCAAATTTCTTGATCTCTCGTAAGTATTTGTGCCTCCACCGAATAATGTCGTCTCGTTCAATGAGTATACTTTT
>JARFOC010107194.1:0-11968 GCA_031763485.1 Osmoderma eremita | reverse complement strand
TCTACTATCCATGCTACGCATGTAGGCTCTACGTTGAGCATTAGGTCGTACAATTAGAAAGTGTCGCTAGTGTACATGTGTACATACGAACAAAAATTTGTCGATAAAAGGCGTTTTTAGTTTAGGCAAAAATTTATTTGTTTGACTATATTTACCTATCCCTGACGTTAGATTAAATTAACAAAATTTTGGTTAATTCAATGTAACTTGTTCTCTCGGTTCTATATTCTACACCTTTATACCTGTTTCGTAAAAAGAAATCGAAACAAGAAAAACATAAGAGAACGCTTTCTATTATGTGCGCCATAAAACCGTTTTTCCTTTCGTTCCAGTGGCGGGTCTAGTCACGTTACAGAACCTTCAAAACCTGGCTTCGCTTCAACAGAGTCTTCCGCAGGTCGCGACACTAGCGGCGGGTCTGCAAAACATCGCCAACAACTTGACGGGAAGTTCGGCCGCCGCCAACGCGCCCTTAAATCTCAGCGTCAACGCAACAGGTATCCTCTTATATTGCCAACACATGATTCCCTCCTTCCGCGCGCACCGCCCCCTCCAACCAGGAGTTTTCTCCAAGTTCTCCTTTTTCGTCTCTTTTTTCACTTGTTTGTTTTTCTTCTTTTTCCGCGCCGAACGACGACGATGTTCATTCAGCGCCACCTAGGAGCACTTCGGCCGCTTCGTCCTCGACGGAATCACCCGGCGGACTGATCTCGAGCAATGTGAATCACAAAATCCAACAGCTACAGCAACAGCCCCTACAATCATCCCTCCCGCTGCCACCTCCGCCGCTTCCTTCATCCGCTACGACGACAATTCCACCACTGTTACCGTCTCAGCAACCCGCTCCGATGCCGCAGTTTATTCTAGCGTCCGGTCAGCTGGTTCAGGGTATACAGGGCGCTCAATTGCTTATACCAACATCGCAAGGTTAGATCACGATTTATGTGTGTATGTATATTATTCGACAACTTTTGAATTTTGTTGATCTCACCCCGGAGAAGTTTATATTCGGTAGAAAAACAATTTACACAAACATTCGCCACAATAACTTCATTTTGTCTGATATCGATACAAGAAGAAAGCTTAACAAAATGACATGGTTTTAAAAACTACAAGTTACTCCTTATCCTTACTGTATTTATTATATTTCAATTATGTAATTTAACCATATTCAATCAACAATCAAGTCCCATAAATTACTAAAATTAATGGTAACGCAAAGAGTGAACGAAGGTATTTGGCTATAAGGTAAAGGAGCCTAATAAGAGACCCTTTTTAAAATATATTTATATATATAACTTTTGCTAAATAAGACTTTTTTACGAATCAGAACACGTTTAGTGAACAAAAACCTGTTTACTATAAAGAACAAATAAAGAAAATCCAATTTGTTTGTAAATTTAGCACAAAATAGATTTTAACGAAAATATACAAAATTTGTGTAATAAATAACAAGGTTCCAAATAAGAGATGGGGTCTCATATTGAAAAGCTAGGTGTTTTAGTAGGAAGCAGATATATTTTTTGAATAATCAGTAAGTATTTAAGACAATATTATTTCCTCTTTTCACACATAGGGCAATGAAGTTTTCATCATCTGCACCGCAATCTTCGTGCGCCCATCGGTAACATGTTTGTGCAAAATAGACGCTCTGCATCATTGTCTTCTTCATCACTTTCATCGTAAACAACTTCCGAATCACTTTCACCACTTGACGAATCACTAACTCCTGTCGTCTTTTTCTTTATTATCTCGCTACAACTCGGAAGATTTTTAAACTTATTAGGTTTTATTTTCTTGGTGACTTTCATGACGTTGCTGTCGAAAGATTTACGTTTACTCTTTTTTTCCAAACTTGTAATTAGCTCCTCTTTATATTTAGATGAGGTGATTAAGGCTGCACTTCCAGTCCGTGAACTGGGTTTGTTTGCCGAGATTTTTGGAAGAGACTTTATTTGCACTGGGTTTATATATATATAACCTATGGTTCCTAATAAGAGACCTTCTTCATAATAGGAACCCGTGAGGGTCTCTTATTAGGGAAGACTAACATGATACACAAACTACGTTTTTAGGTTAAACAACTTTAAACTTTCCTACATATATTTAACATTGCTGAATACACATTACAATAGCTATCTAATGGTATTTTTAAAAAATATCATACTTACCATTTTGAGAATATATATTTCTATATGTAGAACCTTAAAAACTTTGTCATATAACACATATCACGAATTCCACCATTAGATATTTGTTTCATCGAACTCAGCGACACCAACCCACCAATCGATGTACTGTGACTGTAGGTAACTATAAAATCAGATGATACATTCCTAGACGACAAAACAAGCTATATTACATGGGGTCTCTTATTAGAGGAGGTCTTCTTATTAGGCTCCTTTACCTTGTATATCATCAGTCGCTTCACTACAATTTTCTTTTTCATTGCAATAGTGTCTACTTAAAGCTGACACTGTGATCTTTTAACATAATCAAGCTTCCAATATCCTTCCGCTATCCAAAAATATCATGTATAAATAAGGAGCACACCAATGTACATATGTATACATACACGTGTTCATACGAGTTTTTCCTCAAATAAGCTTAAATGGATAAATTTCCGTGTATGTTGATACATAAATAGGTAGGTGCTTCGGCAGACAATGTGTTATTAGTTATTATACGTAGTTACATATTGGACCCGACGCGTATATCTACAATACGTCGATGAAGTAGTATTTGGTTTGACAACACACAACAGTCCACGTTTGTCCCAACAATCAACAGGTTGTTTATTCGTGCGTGAATCAAACTTTTTGTTTATAATAATAACAATTTACTTTCACACAATGAATTATTTTCGGTTTACCTACTGACACGTCCTAAATTTTCATTCATTATTAACAGATTTGTATTACTTTTCAATTGTTGGGAGAAAATACATATTGTGTGTGAAAGTCTCCGCCAGATTATCTCTATAATGCAAATTTTTTTATTGTAATTACCGAAATGACAGTACACATAGGCATAGCTCTTTTTTGTGACAAAAATATATTTTTATTTATTATTACTAGGTCAGTGGATTTATTGGCGAATAACATAAATTTATGATTCAACGCACTTCGTTTGGCTTTAACCGACCATTCTCTTACAGTTATAATATTCATAGTTATATTATGCGTGTTAGTTTTCTTTTTTTTGTTTTGGGATAAAAGTGATTGACACTCCTTAAAACCCGAATAAAATAATTGACGACTATGTTGAATATTTATGAAACGTTAGTTGCCTGTTTCCGGAGTGTAATGACAGGCGCACGACAGCGATTTTAAACGTTATGCAAAAAAATAGTCTTAAATCAATCGTCGATTGAAATCTGAAATCACTAGGCATGAATTTGCTTTCTAGAATCTATTCTTTAACTATGCATACCTAATACATATGTATCATTAAGTATTTATGAATAGTTCGTATTATTGTTATTTGCCATAAAAAATATTGGAAAGCCACCTCTTGAAATTCCATCCAAACTTAAAACATTTATTAACTATACTTCAGTTATATGCGTTATTTCTGGAATCAGAATGAGACAATTCCGAATTATAACTGCTTGGGATTACCAACAAATTGGGCGGATATGTAATAAATGAAACCTTTGGGAGATATTTTAATCAAAACTAATGACTTCAAGAGCTAAACAATTGCATTAAAATTGTGAATTATCATGTAGAAATCATGTCTAGAAAATTCAAAGAAAGGAGAGAATTTCAGAATTTCACGGGCTGCATCTTTGCAAGTTAATCTACAAAATCCAGGCAGCTTTTATAAAATCGATTTCGATCCAAACTTTTATGAGGTGGGTTTAAATAGAAATCATCGTCGTCCACAAATATCTATTACAAAATATATCCGCTATGCAACATAGTTGTAGGAATATAAAAATGAAAATATAACAATTTACAGAATCTCCCAAGATGGGCACCTATATGAAATATTTGTTTATAAACTCCATACCAACTTACCTCATGGTGAAGAAATAACGCGAAAGGATAATGAATGATGCAACTGCTGCGCACCTTTAGTTTTTATCATAATGCATTCTCTATTATTTTGTAATATAATATTCCTTTTTCCTCACGCAAGTACGTAAATCATTGTTTCTAAGGAACATCAAATACTACTACATACACCGTATATTAAGTGCAGTTTAACGAATTGTGTAAGAGTACCGAACTATAAACTTTTATTTCCGAATACATTTTTCTTTTGTATTTAATTTACTATCAAATAGCAACATGTATATCAAATAGTAAAACAAACAAATTTCATTATAAACTTAGACGCATTTGAAGTTTACAAAGAGAAAAAAATGGTTTGTCGCTAATAATGTACATATTGTGTGTGTGTAATTAGTATATTTTATCTATGTACTTTGATTAGTAATATACATGTGCTTCGTATTATTTCTTAAAATAAAAGGTACGGGGGAAACCTTCCGTATACATATACGGAAGTTTTTATATAGTAAAAAAAAATACCGTTACCATCTCGATGAGTGAAGAACTCCTATACGTATTTCGGCAACTAAGTTGCCATCCTCAGCAGAATCTACGAAGGAAGATAATGTTAGGCGTCGTACTCTGGAAGATTTGCATCCAGGAGTTCTTCACTCATCGAGGTGGTAAGGATTTTTTTTTTACTATTTTAAGCCACCGTATCCTATTTTGTATTTTATATCAAAATGGTTTTTATATAGAATAATAATAATATACATTCTTCTACAAGATATTATTGTCAGTTAAATTGGATACATGATTGTAAATACATACGACAAGAAAATTTAACACTTTCTAAAAAATTGCCTTTTCGGTGTTTTAGGTCTAGCGACGCAGACAATCTTAACGATCCCCGTCAATCATGTAAATAGTAATGATCAGATGGTCAATCTAGCCTTAAGCAACGGCCAGGTGGTGACGACTACTTTGGCAAACCTCCAAGCAATGGCACAACCGAACATTCTACCCGCTGCCAACCCTACCAGTAAGAACTACAATATTCAGAGAGAGATAGTAATAATAATAATTCCGGAGAACCACGTGGTTACAAACGTCGCCAATTTAAATTACACTAGTTGCTGGCGTGGCTTGTGTTGCTAACTTCAATTTGAATTTGTGAGCTACAAAAAGGAGACGTGTGGTGTGGGACTATTTTCTCAAGGTTACCATTTATTATATACTCTAAATGGCATACATGAGGCGTGCGGAAAAGGTGCGATTAAATGAAATAAACTAAAATTTAAACTGCGCCAACTTGATAACGTAACCCAAACACATAATTTTTATCGCTTTCCACAAAATATTGAGGATTTTCTGATGACCATGTCCTGTAGTATTTAGCTGTTCGCATGTTTAGCTAGGTGATACCATGCTTCGTCAGACATAAAGAGTAGACTTAACTCATCGTCGTTGTTTAATTTTTCATAAATCACTGGTAATATTTTAATCACCGCTTCGTGATCCCTAGGGTGCAATAGCTCGACTACAGTCGATTTATCTATATGCATGGATACGTAGATTTTTACTTGGAGCTTTCCGACCACTTCCATAAAAGACACCTACAGAGACATCTATTCTTTCCTGTTTACAATTTAAGTTTTTGACTCAATGGTGGAAATGGCACGCTATTGAAGCATTTAATGTGTAATACATTAAATCGTGTCTGTTTGAGCAGATAACTTTCTGATCGATTTAATACTTTCTTCCATGGGATTGTGTATATAAACTGTGCAGTGCTTCGCTTGAAATCGTTTCCCAAACTTATGCTTTTGGAAGTCTGTCATAATCAACTACTTCCTTAGGAAATCGTTCTATAAGTTATTCAATGCCCGATGGCGCAGAATACGTTCACGAATCATTCGAGTTCCTAGTTCCACTAGTATGTCACTCAAATAAAAGCATCTTATTAACTCGTAAAATGCCTTTACGTTTAACAACTTACCTACAGATAGACAGTACGCTAATGAAATTATTATTGCCAACACATCTAACGAAGTCAACCTTAAAACAAAAAATTACTAAATTGCCGGAGCACGTGGTTCTCGGAAATTGTTGTATGGAATATGTATGTACCTATATCGCACGTGTTTTGCAGAAGCTTCTACATACATAGTAATTTTCTAGTACCCACAACGAACGGTAGTGTCGGTCCGACGCTTTTGAATCCACCGTCGAATCTTGCCCATCTCATGGCGGGCAACGGCGGTTCACCGCAGCAACTGCTACAGACGCCCCTGCTAAGCACGTCGCTGCTCACGACGCCGCAGTCGACGACGCAGACAGCGTCGAATTCGTGTAGATCGTCGCTGAGCATCAACCCTCTGAATTCGTCCACCCACTATCAGGATGCCGGTAGCAAATTGCAATCGATGGCTATACGCAGTTCGTCTCCCGGCACGCCGACTATTAGTAATTTAAGTAGATTATCGACTAGTACCAATGGTGAATTAACAATTACGACGTCACACGGTCCCGTCTCTAGTCAGAATCTGAAGAGGTCCCCCTCGTCGCTTTCGCCCAATTGTACGGACAATTCAACATCGGATTTACTAGTCGATTCGCCAAGTAAGTACCACAGATACGTATAGTGAGCTTCACGATCAATTAAAATAACTTGTATAAAGATAATTTTATAAAAATTATCGGAATGGGAATCTTTAAGTGCCGAAGTAAACACTGCAGGGTCGCATTAAGGTGAAATATCCTTAAGCCCGATTTTATAATAATGTCGTTTACATTAAAATTAATTATTTGTTAAATACATTCTCTGCAGTGTATCGTTTACTTTCCCTACTAATTGTTATTGAAACCAGCACCTGTGCTCCATTTCAATTTTTCCTAATAGAGAAATACTATCTGCAAACATTTAATCCTTCACAGGTAATAGCAACAACAATACCAAACCCTTGTAAGCCGATTAGTACTAATTAAAGTTATTTTAATTTATCGTGAAGCTCACTATATGCACCTACACCTATGTATTTAAAACATAATACATTATAGGTAAAATATAATACATTTCTGCCGCATAGGCTGTGTTTCGATTGAGATGATGGAAACAGAAATTCTAATTGAAATAATTTAATTTTTGGGCATATTTCAATACACCATATATTCCACATACGGTGAATTGATTTAATAAATTCGGCACATATATTTCGAGAATACGTGGGCCCCACTGTCAACCAAATCCCGAATTAAACATATTTTGTTAAATTATTAAATTTAGAGTAGTGATATATATTGAGAAATGTTTTCTTATTTTTACCATCTTGCAATTAGTCAATGCGAAGATGTTGGGGGTTTGAGGGCAATGACAACATCACTAAATTATCCGCTAAATGCATGGATTAGTTTTCAAAATACATATGTCATTTTTAACATCTTTTGCACGAACAATCACAATTTGAAGGAAGAGAAATTTTTCAATACAAAATTTCACCAATCAGTTGACCTTCGTCCAATGTAATGTACTGAATCTTTGTATGCCAGTTACGGGAAAGGGTGTTGACAAATTGTCTCCGCACAGGTTTAAGGGTTGGACTTAATTGGTCTCATAAATAGCTAAATTGCCTCCCAAACCTTTGTTATCTTTTTATCTTTTGTTAATACCTTTTCCCTAGAGATTAGTCTTAATGATTTACTTACCTTATCCTGGTCTTTTTATGTATGTTTGTGAAGAATATTTATTAGTTATATTTCTAAATTCAATTGGTTAAGACGTTTTCTCAACACGAATCCCAGTATCATTTTTAGTGAAAAAGGCAAACAGTTAAAATGTATAAATATGGTTTCCAAAAGTGTTTGAAAAGTGGTGAAAAGCGGTGGACTTGCACAAAGAAAACGCGCAAATCTTTCCTTCTTACCCTGGGCGAAGTGGACAACAATGTAGTTGTTACAAAACATAGCCATGACGCTGTAATAGCAAAATTGCACCGTCAAATTGTTAACACGTCCTGTAAAAAAAAGCTATCGAAGATGCGTCTGAGAAACTTGCGAAAATTACACGGCGCATACTACAAGAAAATCTACCGTCAACGTTTACTATCATTGACGTTGCTTGTGCTAGAAGAAATATCTACAGCGCTCGCCGAAAAGAGCAGCCCGCATTGCCGAAGAGCATTGAAGATACTTTTAGACCATTATTGTATTGTTATTTATCAACCGGGCCCAATTTACCCATATATATTGGGTAGCTAAAAACTGTGGGAGGCAATTTAGCTATTATTAATGGTTGCTCTTTATCTCGGGAGGCAATTTGCCTGTACCCATGGGAAATATTAAACAAATAAATACAATTCTTGCAAGTTATTTACATCGTACGAACATCTGTACATGTTACTTTTTGCTCTTGATAAAATCCCTCATTTTTACGTTTCGTTTTTGCGCCACTTTTTTAGAAGAACATGTTTCGTTTATTCCTGGAGTCTTTTACGCCATATATTAACCAGCCCGTCAATATTTAAGATTCATGTTCAATGTAATTACGGCATTCAACGTCTTCAGCACCGCAGGCTATATAACCGTTATCCTGCTCATTCATATAAAAATATAAATATCAAGCATACTTGTATTATAATTTTACAATATTTATTTGGTTTTGCTATTCGTATGATTTTTAAATAGATATCTAAAAAAATTATATAATTAACTCACACATATTGGCCTCATTATTAATTATTTCTTATTGTTGTAATGTTTCTTTTTTTAACAGGGCGTAAAGCAACTTACAATATATACATATAATACATACGCTTTTGTTTAATAGGTCATGAGTTAAGTTGGTTTAAAGAGTCGAGATTCGTAATTATAATTTATACGCAATGATGAAACGAGACAAGCCATTTGCTCATAATCTAAGTAATTTCCTAACTGCAACACTAATAAGTGTACTTACCAAGTTTGGAGGCTCATATATTAATTATAATTTTACCTTTAACAAAATCTTTATAATATTTTTGTGTGATTACATTCTTTAAAGAGAACGTCGATCAATTAGATCTTTCAATGTGAAGGATGGGTTGTTGTAGATAGTACATAATATGACTTGCCGGCAATGACGTTAAATTGGTTATTTAGTATCGCAACAATGATCTCGCTGTCTTGATAAGTAGATTAATGGCGTTATTTATACTCATGAATTCTTTTGTTATGGTAATAAACGAGACTTTATGTGGCTAGAGTAATAATAATATGAATGATACTTAATAAAATGATAATAATAACAATAATTCTATTAATGATAGGCGTAAGACACCATTAGTGACGACAATAGCCTTCCAATCTTGTTAATTCTTTTTTTTAATACCGAGTTAGGTTAGTTCTCCATACTGATGTGTACGACGCGAATGTATGCATGTATGTGTTTTCGCCCATACACCCGGATGGTTTATATTACTCTCTCTATATTGGCTTAATTAATCCGAATGCAGCCCAAGATAAAATGATTAATTGTGGATTATTGCGTTGTTATTGTGTACAATAGTATAGTACCCAAAAGCAAACATTACCCTCAAATAACAAATTACAATTTAATTATTATTAATGCGCTTTATGTAATTTAATTAATTGTCAATTAAGGAAATTACCAGCAATTTTTATTAATTTAGTAGTATGCGGTGGGCGCTGGATATACTGCAAGTAATTATCCCACACTCCGCCCGGTTATTATAATTATTATGATCATTATTATAGCTTCGGAAGGCGCGAAAACAGTATATAGAAAGCACTCAACGAAACGGCGACATAAATTAATATGTTGGCGGATGGATGCAAAAATATATCTATTTACGTAAATACAACTAGGTGTATAGTATATATATATATATATATATATAGATAGTGGTGTTTTGTATTGGTACTTCAGACAATTGGGGTAAGACTTTGATAGTATATTAGCGAATTATAATTTTCCGATAAATGCAACGACTGGGTTGTTTATTATTTTTAAGTAAATATTTTCAAAATTCATCGAAATTGATTTCCGATTTTCTTAAATTTTCCTAAATTGTAAAATGCGTACAAGCATGTAGTACCTATAAGAGAACATGCCTTGACGTTATTTCAGTTGTCGGCTAGAACTCGGAACTGATCAAGCAGCATGCAATAGTTAATGTTTGAGCATGTCTAGACGTGTTAAGACCTGCATTTTCCATTCCTAGATAGCATCTTTTGTTATTTCAATTGTCGGCTAGAGCTTGATGAATGAACATATAAGATGCCATTGTTAACGTTTTAAAGAGTGTTGCGTTGTGGTGCGTTCAAGAAATGTGTAAATCACCCAAACTCTTTTTGCTACATTTGCGGCGAATTTACATTTAAATATCAAAAGCGGTCTTTCACACCTCTCCTTAAAAAGTGCTATGAGCAGTATTTCAAGTGTAAAGTAGATGCTGAGGACAAAAGCTGGGCTCTCCATAATTGCTGTGTTACATGTTAGACTTCTAGCAGCGTGGGCAAAAGGTAAACGACATATGTCTTTTGCTATTCTTATGATTTGGAGGGAACCATCAGATTATATTACCGATTGCTATTTTTGTCTAACAAATATAAGTGATATGATTTCCAAATCCAAACATACTGTAAAATATCCTAATATTCCATCTGCACTGAGACCTGTACTTCACAGTCCGGAATTACTTGTGCCTAAACCTCCACAAAACATGCTATGTTGGCAGACTATTGCTGGACGCTGAAGAGGGATGTTTCTGATGCAAAGTACAGCCGAAAGTTATATATCAGCACATTTTCCAAAAAAATATATCACTTTGTACGTAATTTTTTCATGATTTATACACATATTATAATATATACTTTCACGAAATTTCATTGCTTTGTCACTCTGCCTGATAGAAAAGAAAAAAACATATAAAATAAGTGTAAAAAGTACTACCAAGTTCACCCACTTTACCTCGTGGGATAAAATAAATCTGCAATTTTGTTGACCAGTGTAATATTACCACAGATCATTTATTACTGTCAAATATAAGTAAAGGTAAAGGGAATGACATATTTAGCATGACACATTTACTTATACGTAACATAAAATTCATTCCAAGTAAATATGACTTAATAACTTTTTACTTTTTTAGCATAATTTTATGTTGGGCTTATAAATTTTAATAATAATTCAAAATCATGTCTGCTCGAGAGCCCAGATTGTGCATATTGTGTTGTCTTTGGAAATACATAAGTGAAAGAGACTATTTTCCTTCACCTTCTTAATCTTAAGTGACAAAAAATGCTATAACTCTTAGCTAATGACGTATGTGCATATTCGTATGATGATTGTATTATTTAATACCCATCACTTTAATATCGTCGCATATTGAAACTAGAAGTGTGAGAGCTTTGTTGAATAATTCCGACACGTTGATTGTATGACCTAATTATTTAACAATTGTCGGAGTAATTATGATGACGTTAAATAAAGCGGGTGGCGATGCCAACCATACATACACTGACACGGACACGCACACAATAATCATAATTGCGGCTGCTCGAGTGCCGCTAGAACGACGTCGGACATTACTACATACGTATCTATGTAGTTATTTTGTCGTGTCGGCCAACAGTGGCGTGTGTGCGTGATCATGTTTACGTTGGTATTATACACTACGGCGCATACGTATTTGGACAGCCTCATTTTATTGCGGTATTTAGAGAACATTAGCAGAAACTAGTGAATGATCGCTTGCAGAAAGTCGGTCTACATTGACGAATTGCGATGAGGATACCGCTACTACGCAACCAAACTAAACCGAAACGACTAAAATGGGCCCATGAATACCCATCTTATGCCCGGTTTCTGAAAGGTCACTTTATCGGTTCGATAGCTATCGGTTCGATAGCTATCGGTTCCATAACTTTATCGAATCGATAAACTCCGTTTGGGTTTCTGAAAGTTGTCGATC
>JARFOC010107183.1:0-11969 GCA_031763485.1 Osmoderma eremita | reverse complement strand
TATGCATGTACTTGTCACGCACACAAGTTCATTTCCCGTTCTGCCCCGAGCCTCATTTTGCCCCACCTTCCCCTACTAGCTTACAAGTGAAGATAGTTTCAAATGATTGTTCTGATACTTCCTGTAAATCTTTTTATGAAATTCAATTTATTTACATATTTTTTAAACGTTTACCTATCTTCACCGAAGATATTCCTTCTTCTGCCTTGTTTTTCACCCTGTTTACTACAAAGTACTCAACATTGGTGGTGGTTTTTTTAGGAATGCTTTAAACAAAGCATTGCCTACGAAAGCAGATGAATATTTATAAATCCACAATTTGTGTATATATTTTTTCGACAAACTCATAGGCATTTTAAATATCAACTGCTGCATTTCCTTTATTAAGTGTCGTTTTTTAAAAGTACAATATCCAATAAATTCTTAACCTAACACAATTACCAGTAGAGTAGGTAGACCTTACTTGAAGAACATACAGACGTTTAAGGTAATTGTGCAAAATAGGGATCATACAACTTGATGAAATTATTCAGCCTTTCAATAATTTCATCAAGTTATATGAATTGTTTTTTGTGCAAAAACCTTGGGAAATATGAAACGTCTGTCTGTCCTCCAATTAAAATCTTTCCTGTCAACTGCACATAGCATTAAATTAAGAATATATTGGATATTGTATTTATCAATTCCTTTCTATACTTATATAT
Source organism: Osmoderma eremita (assembly GCA_031763485.1). NCBI lineage: Eukaryota > Metazoa > Arthropoda > Insecta > Coleoptera > Scarabaeidae > Osmoderma > Osmoderma eremita. Next base: position 11,265 of record JARFOC010107183.1, on the reverse strand, counting down.
TCCGTCGAAGGTTAAACCAAAAGAATAAAAGTAACAATGATTGGCGAGTCAATTTAAGAAGTAATGTGGGGAAAGCAGATTTCTACTGGATAAGTTTTTCATTTCACTTCATATATTAGAAATAAAAATAATATTTACTTATAAATTTCCTACATTAATTACTAATTTCAAGCGATTTCAAGTAAGAAATGGACCCAATAATAATTTCAGAATGCAATTTTTATGTTCTCTTTTAATTCATTGGCCTCGAAGCCTAATAAAACATTGGAGGTCGTGTCTTACATTTTCAGGATATATACAAATTTATTTATATTTATGTATGAAAAGAAAAACCTCAAACTTTCGCTCGTCAATATTGTACATATTCTGAATTAATTATGACGGAACGTAAACATTCTAATCTTCTTGCAATATTTGTCACTGTCTCATCTCGTCGACTTACTTTTATAGCTTTTAAAAAACGCTCCCTATTATATTCATTTTTGTCACTTTTAGCTGTTACAATCGTCATTACTGCTGCCGCCGTTGCCTTAACACTCAGTCGGCCTCTCGGTTATTGTTCCACATTTCGCGAATTAGACTTTATAATCCACAAATTGCAACTTTCAATTGCGCCCCGCTTTGGAGGTGAACAAGTGTGTCACCGTCAGACGGTAACAATCCGCTTACCTTCTACAGATACACACGCACATTCAACATTCATGCGATATGCAGTCTCGGGTGTGGTTGATCTTAAAAAAAATATCCTGCGGCTCACGCACGAGATTATTACGTTCTCGAGCGTAAACTTTTCGCGATTATACGAGTCCGACTCAATAATTCAAGGGAATTTGGTTGTAATGGCGGTGAATCCCCGATTAATCCTTTACCATAAAGTTAGCGTGCGAATAATACGAGAAAGCCAACAACGCTGAATAGATGTGACCTATTTGCTCTCGCATTCTCCCACTGCCGCTCTCTCTTATTCTCTCACTGTGTCTAGTTTGGTAGCTACGGAAATGCACATATCATACCAACGCTTGCTAAATCGACTAATAAATCAAGTCATAGAATCAAGCTCTCGTATTAAATATATACAGTGAACACGTAAAGGTTGGAATAAATTCATTCAAAATTCAGGTGTCTTTTTTTCGCGAAGAAACACTCGGAGCCGTCGATTTTTGATTTTAGTCGCCATTTTCCAGATGATTATTTCATGTATACAGCGTCAAATTTTGAACATATTTTATGTATCATGTCCTATTGAACTGAATTCAACTGTTTCCGAAAAAAATCTAGAAGTCTAAACAATTCAACCAAACTTAAACACTTAAATTATGTAAATAAAACCTTGAATGAGTCATATTGTTGACAGTGATAGTTGGCTCATATCTTAAGTGACATTGTCTTAGCAAAGTTTATTACGATAAGTTTTCTTTAATGGTATGTCTCAATGAAAGAGTGCGAATAGAGATACTGATGATGATCGCAAAAGGAAGTTTGCGAAATGTTTAATGCCAAGCATCCTCGTGCTTCTACTGTTTGCAAGATAGAAAGAAAAATATCGTGATTTAGGTCACGTCGGGAATAATTATACGAGTGGTCGGTTTTACGGCATCAGAAGATAAAGAGCAAAAGTATTACTGGCTGTTCAAGAAGACCACCATAAGCCTAGCCGCTGTTCGCCCTCTGGTTCGGTCTCAACGCTCCTCCAAAATTCCTCGATTGCCGCTTATACCTGTTCCTTCTCAGCAAGTGGTTGTTCACCTGCCTTAGTTCTGAGTTTCTTTCATACCATGCATTGATGCAGAACGGTTTTGCCTAGCTTGCATTATCCAATATTTAGTTCTCACGTTTGTCATAGTACTAGAAATTCCACCATGACTAGTCATAACATGATATCTTTGTATATATCATATCAGTTAAAATAGACTTCTTGGGCAAAATTTTTGGATGAAAATGGGATTTTGGGATTAGGCGGCAGATTGCAAGAAGCACTGTTACCTTATGGTACCAGACATCCAATAATTTTGCCCAAGACAGGAACTGATTTTGGTGGTTCAATGTTTATTACGTCCAAAACGAAGGTAAAAGAAAAGGTGTACATAATGTTGTTCACGTGTACCGTAGTAAAAGCCATACATTTGAAAATTGTACCGGACTTAACATCTGAAAGTTGTATCAGGGCATTGCGTCGCTTTATGTCTAGGAGAGGTGTGCCAGATATAATCTATTCTGATAATGCTACAGCATTCAAAAGAACCTCCATAGAATTTAAGGGATTAAATCAAATTCTTTGTACTAGCGAAGTGAATAATTTAGCTAATCAGCACAGAATAGAATGGCGATTCATTGTAGAGACAGCAGCATGGTGGGGCGGATTTTGGGAACGCCTCGTAAAAAGTGGTTTGAAATTAACCTTAGGAAAACGAATTCTTGGTTATGATGAACTTCAAACGGTATTAACGGATGTAGAGTGGGCAATTAATTCCAGACCACTTACCTATACTCATAATGAGGCGCAGGATTTCTTCATCTTGACTCCCGCGCATGTCCTCATAGGAACTATTCAAGAAGAACTTGTTACCGGCTTATCAAATCCAAATATAAAAAGTCATGATATTCTGGCAAAATGGAAAGCGCGAAAGCAGTTAGTGACGAAATTTTGGAATAGATGGTCTACCAATTACTTATAGCGATTACGATCAGCTCATAGCGGAACAACGGCAAAGAAACAGACCATCATGGTTGGAGACATACTTCCATTACATGATGAAAGGTAGCCGAGTTTAATGTGGGAGATGGTAAAGGTCACGGAGGTGTTTGTGGGACGAGATGGAAGAGTCAGAGCATGTGAGAGATCACTAGTGACAGAATGCGTTTAAAGAAACCTGTGGAGCTTTTGTATTCTTTGGATATAAACGCCGCTAGGGAGGATGTGAAAAAATGAGAATTATCATATGTATTATTTTTTAATTAATTGTTTTTATTATTATTATTATTGATAGTAGTAACGAAATATATGTCAACGTATTTAATCTCAAGTAAATGCACCTTTTATTAAAATTAGATTAAAACGTTACGAATCGGGTCTATTAACGTACAACGAAGCATTTATTTGATACGGCTCAGCAGTATTGCTTTGGAAAATCAGATCTGTCAGACATCCGTCCTAAAGTACTTAAAGAAAAATAAATAGCATCCTTACAAAGTCCAGTTGGTTCATAAACTAAATGAAGATGACCACGACAGAGGACTTGAATTTGTGCAATAACGATCCACAGTTTTCAAAACGAATTGTATTTTCCTAGAAGCAACATTTTGTCTCAATGGAGGTGTAAATAAGCAAATCTGTCGGTATTGGGATACTGAAAATCCCCGCTGGATAATGGAATCTTATGCCCAATATCCTCAAAAAGTTAATGTTTGGGCCGGCATTGTTGAAAAGAAGATTTTGGGGCCCTTTTTCTTTGATGTGAACTTAAACGGCGACAGGTATTTAGAATTTATACATAGCATTCTGTCTGGGTTAGATTTTGATACCAACGCAATAGAAAAATATGAAAACTATTGGTAGAGTTGAATTTGTAGTTATTGTGTTTCATTTGTAATTGTTTGTTACCCATATAAATTAAAAGAAAAGTTTGTACTTACCTTATTATTTTATGTTACATAACACAAAGCATCAATTTAATACCTTTAAATAATTTCTTACGCAATTAGCTTTTCATTCTGTTCAACGCACTCACTCATAAATAACTATATTTATTAATATCGTGAAAATATCAACACATATGTGCCTATAATTGTTAATTTACCGTTATTACTGCACCGTCATTACACCGTAGTGATCTTCGTATGATAAGAAACAAAGAATTTAAGTAATTTACCGTCTAAGGTGAAACAATATGTATGTCTATACCCAGGCAGTATTTTTTCCGTACATTCTAACCGGAAATTTTGTATTTTGCAAGCCATGTTCTCGCTTCAATGCGTAACAATTTTAGGTTTTTTTCCTACGCGAAATTCCTCTACTTTTTCATTAAAAAAATTGGTTATATTATGTCACGCAGATAATAACTACGTAACTGTATCGTTGTTTGTTTAGATTTAAAATTATTGTTGTCAACTCAGATGTATTACTATATGTATATATATAATTCCCCTCTTGTAATTCAATATACATTAATGATATTACAATAATTATAGTCCTAACCAACTAACATTTCAACGATATATGTATGTGTAATGGCAATTGCTCGACGGGTTTAGGTCAAGAACCTAGAAACACTTTCCAATAAGTTCCCTCTATAGTTGCACGTCTAGGAGGGCTGTGTAGTTTTATGTAGTAATATTGTCCTGCAGGCCCCTTCAATATCACATTTAAATGGCTTAAGTAGTAGTGGAGATGTAGTATATAAGGAAAACCTAAAACTGCTGAGCAATAGTAACAGGAATATTACTCTAGGCTAGGCGATAAATTTAAATTTCCTTTCTAGACGATTTTGTACTGTAATACATATAAATTAGATAGAATTTTCAAGGCAATATGAAAGTATACTGTTATTTAAAAGGTATTAATACTAAACACCCATTTAATGCAGGAAGTTAGTGAATTGCACAATTCAAAAGTCGACAAATTCTAAGAGTTACAATTAATATCTTTGATTGACCAAATCGTTATTCAGTATTGGCAATTATTCTATTCCCTGGATAATCAACTCGCTCCTGAGAATAGTATTTTATGCGAATTTGCTACTAAATAAATATGCATGTGTTTATACGCCTTCATTAAACCAATAATGGAGAAATATATGTTACAAAAAAGAAATTAAAAAAAAAGGTAAGAAAGTACCTGGGTGGAATTCCAATCTTTATTGCAGGCTATAAAAACTAAACTGGAGCACGTATTTGAAAATATATTTTGATGATTAAAATTTACGAATCATAAACGTTAGTCATACTTAAACTTAACAAACTTTGCAGGTGTAAATTGTTGGTCAAAATAATGGTTATGGAATGCTTTTGCCGTTTAGATAATAATCGTTCACCACAGAAATAATTAGCAATTTAATCACGTCCCAGAGGATTATAATTTGATTCATTTCTGAATAAGCTATATAGGTTACTGTGATTCACCGATAAGTTATTTAAAAATGTAATAAATTAGGAATGTTGCTTTGTTTATTTTCTTTAATAATGCTTAAGGTAGTAAAGAAAAGTCGGTGCGTAGTGAACATTATCTAGTGTTGTAGATGATTGCGTTTGAATGACTTATTCAGCCGAAATATTGGGCAGATAAAACAAAACAGTTTTTACGAACGACAGAGATGAATATACTATATAAATAATATTTTTAGGAAGAACAAGAAGGGATAGGATAAGAAATAATTTAACAAGAAATGAGTACGGAATATTAGACGTTAGGAAATCCGTTGGAAAAAGAAGAACAGAAAGGAATGACCACGTTCAAAGGGCCCTCGACTACAGACTAATTAAAATAGCACGAGATCTGAGGTCACAAAATAGATCCGTAGCGGACACTGAAAAAATTGTCAGAAAGTTTGATTTCTACATCAACAGAAAAGAAAACACCGTAGATAAGTGAAGAAGATATTCGGTTGAGAATTAATCATTTCTTCCTTGACAAGGTAATTCAGAAGCGAATTTGGCAGAATCGACCATGAGCTGACTATGAGTTGCCATTCCTTCGGCTGTACCTGTTTGATGTTGATTTTTCAGATAACAGATTTCGCCTAGGTACCAAGAGGACGTCTTGGGATTGAAGACGATTTGAGAAATTCAAACAGTACTAATTGGTTGGAGACCCCTTGTTTTTCTTTCATTTAGTCCATTCTCTATTAACAGTTGCTTGTTGTTTAAGATGACATGGGTAAGGAAAGAGTATCACTTTTATTCCACCAAAAACAGTTCTCATTGTCTCGCGTAAAGCAGATTCTGCAATATTTTTATGACTGCTCTTTAAGTTATATTCGAGCATCTATACTTTTTTTAAAAAACATAATTGATCAATAGACTTATAGTTAGCAGAATAATTATCACTTTCAACACAATTACTTCTATCAATAAGCAAATTGGTACAAACCATACAATTCAATATTTGTTTTTGTTTTAGCATACGATGAAATAAAGTCATAGTAGCAAAGTATAGTAGTATAGTATGGTTTAATCCAGCCCCATTTAACGTTTACGAAGATATGTGGATTCAAATTTTCCTCCACTCCTTTCTATCTTGATCTAACATTTCCATTACCCTCCAGTTCTTTTTCTCCAATGTTTTCCCAAATCTGAATTCTATGTTCTCTCAGGGAGGGTCCTCTTTTTGTTTCTTTTGTCGCTTTCTGCCTTCCCATTACTTTCCTATTATTGTTCATTCGTGTTATAACACCTTGCCACAATAGTTGTCTTCTTTCAATTTTTTCTGGTATATGAACCATATTTATTTTCTAACTTCCTATTTTTAATATCGTAACAATTGCTCTCAAATATTTCATTTCGCATGTTCATATTTTGCTCTTCACGGTTTGTTCACTGTCCACACTTCGACCATACCGTAAAACAGGTACATATACACCTGAATATTTTAATTTTTGTTTCTACGGATTTTATTTTGTCGGTATAAAAGTTTCATTCAGGGAGTAGAAGAGTTTGTTAGCACCATTCGTTCCGTTGATTCTTTCTGAATCTAACTTATTTTGACGGTCACCATTCATCCTCGATGCTTAAAATTTTCAGATTGCCTAACGTTTTAATTTTGCAGGTTCCTTATCGTTTCGCTTTTGAAACTATATTAACTTCTGTGTTGTTCGTGTTAATTTTCATTCCATGCTTTTCAACTTCTTCGTCAAACGTTTACAATTTTCTGTAAATCTTTCTCAATATTAGCTAGGATTACAAGGTGGTTAGCATATATCAATTCAGTGATTTATAAATATTCCAGATGCAATTATCACACCATGACAGCTATCAACCTTTTACGGCAGTTTTCTTTTTGTAAACTCACCCACAGTAGCGGACTAAGTATAAAAAGTAAGGGACTAAGCACTCCCCCTGTTTTACTCATGAGCTTGTAGCAAATTCTTTACTGTACATATTTGGAGTTCTTACCATGTTCCTTATACACGTATAGTTACTCTTAGTGGCTGCGAACAGTCCAATTTGTTTCTATTCTAATATTGCCCAGATCATATCGCTTGACACATTGTCGAAAACATTTTCAAAATCCACAAAACACATTTACTGTTTGCTTGGCAACTTTTTTTCATCATCCTGTCGCGAGCTGAAAATATCATCCATGCTTCATCTGTTAGGTGTAAATCCACTTTGTTTCTCATCCATACTCTTGTCTACTATTGTTTGTTATCTATGATCCTGAATAGTTTCATTATTTTTCTGCCAACCTTTGGAGTAGCGATCGCTCTATAATTGTCACATTTCTTTATTGTCACTCTTTTCAAAATATTGGTAAAATTGTTGAAATATTCCTCGGTATTGTTCCTGTTTTCCATGCAGTATTAATTGTTTCGTAAAAACATGTTCTTCCGATACCCCCCCCCCCCCCATAATAAAGTAATAGCAAGAATCTGAAAAAATTTTTTGATATTTTGAAATCACATGAAATAGTAGTTTACTCAATCATTTTGCGAATGAGCTACACCTACTGTCATATCCTTCATTTTAACCATCAAGTTCTTCTAGTTTTCCAATCCTATTCTCTTATCACCCTGCTTTTCGTGTCCTATCCAACTCCATCTACCCACGTTTGTGTGGGTCTTCTTCCGTTTTCCAATGTGCACCATTAACACGAATGGCGAGTAGGTGCTTTAGTTTCGGTATTTCGCATGACTTTCTTCGGAAGTACATTTTCACCGTGTTTATGGATTTCTTGTATTTGTTTTGCCACTTGCCAGCATTCCAGTTCGTTGGTCCAACTTGGTTCAGCAAATTCTTGTCATTTGAAGCATGGAGTTCAGGCATACTGCAACTTTAGGATATGGATAACTTTTTTTGCCTTGTTTGCATCTGTCTTCTATCTCCTTTCTTACTATAGAATTCTTCATAAATAGTTACATGTTTCGCAAGCTTTCATTCCTCTGGCTCGTATTACTCTTGTCTTTTAAATACTATTGCCAAATGATCTAAACTAAAAAAATACAAGGAAGTAAGAATACTTAACTGGGAAATTGGAGCTTCTAGAATTTTGAAATATTTAAAATTTGACCAAGTGCAGTCTATATAAATAAAAATATATATGTTCCTTTGTTAAAAAGCTAGGATCTCCGAAAGTTCTTCACCGATTGCTTTGAAATTTTGACACAACGTTGCATTCGAATACGAGCGCATTCTTATATAACCAAAGAGGGGTTACAGAGGAGGAGCGGGGGGTGACAGATAAAAATATGCAATTTCTTAACCGATTGCTTTGAAATTTTGACAACGTTGCATTCGAATACGGCCGTGTTTTTATATGTAAGCGTCACACCTGTGACAGGTAAAAACATGCTTTTTTTCTTTTAATTTAAGCAGACTGGGCCACAGCAACGCGTAGCCGGGGACAACTGTAGTATTCATATAAATTAACAAGTAATTAAAATTAGGAGAACAAACTTCTACTAATTTTTAAAAATCAAAACTTAAGTCTAATAAAGGTGAATTACTGTAGGTAGTGATCATTAATAGTGAAGTTGAAACCTGTTTGGAACCGGCAGCGGAAACCTTGCTTTTTCTTTATTTCAAGATAGTTTTAGTATCCATCAATTATTTATAGTTGTATGTTGTAATGGAACGGTACAAATAAAAGATTTTTATTTAATAAATTTAAATAACCATAGAAATTTTAAATGTCGGTACAGTTTTGGCAAGGTTTTAAGTTGATGTTGTTAAACTATCATTTATACATTGTAAAAAGGAGTTGTAGACGAGTAATAAAGTGGAGAGAAAGCCTATAGTAAGAAGACACGACCTATCAAGCGGGACGTCAGTTTTGACAGCACATCAAAACTAAATTAAAATAAGTCAGTCAGATGACATTACTGACTGGGATAGTTCTCAGGAGGCGAGATGTCAATTTTGACATACGAAAAAGTAAATGAAATAAAAGGCAGTCAAGGGACAATTCTTGACCTGGCTGGGGGTGTTACTGAGTTTGGAGAGTCGAGTGACATTAATTGACTCGACTGGTTGCGTTATTTAAGTAAAAGTCGTTATCGACCCCGTAACCCTCTAATAGGTCATTAATCCAGAGATCTCTGTTCGTGAGTCGCACCAATGAAGAGAGCGAAGACCAGGAAGCGATCAAGGCAGGTTGGCTGTATTAAACCCCAACTCTCCGTCAAATCTGGTAGCCGCGGCGAATTAGAAAATTGAAATCCGGAGAGCTAAGTCCACAAACTCCTACATTAGTCATTATTCCATTACGTATTTTTTTTAATTATTCGTTTTAACAGTCAAAACGGGCCCCAAATCTATATTTTCTCCATTGTTGTTTAATTTTATTGTTGCTTTTGCCCTGCTTATGTAATAAACTTATCACATTTGTCATATGGTACATAAATTACTTTACTAGAACTGCGCGACTTGAGCTAAGTATTCAAGTCAAATAAATCATTTTCGAAATTAAGTTTAATTTATTGTAAGAGTACCGTTACAATGTATATATTAAAACTACTGATATCCTTGATATTTTTTTTCTATATCGATCGGCGTGTAACAAGTTCAAGTCACCTACATTCTAATTGTTATTCATGTATTTATTAAAGTCTACGCACACACGGTACAGAAAGCGAAAGTTCAAACAACCATGTGGGCAGTTTTATTTTTGGTCATAGTGGAAACAGGTGCCTCGCATTGTTGTCCAAAGGAACTTGTCTCATAAGGAGCGTGCAGTAGCAACTGGATTTTTCGTAAATATTTTATGGACGCTATTTCTTCTCTCTCTTCATTGTCTCCTTAACTATATTGATTCCACAAGCACCGTTCCACCTTTAATTAAGTGCCTTTAATTTCATTTGTTGCTCTGTTTATTTATATCCATTCGTGCAAATATAGGTGTCGTTTTTTTCGTATTAGAACGACCAGTTATCATTCCCGGATACGGAAAGAAATACCACGAAGTATTTTGTATGTATGCTGACTTTCTCTGGCTATATATTGCGGTTCGTTGTTGTCGGCTGAATTAATATAAAGGTTTTGTTAATGTTTTACCTTCGCGATCGATGTATATGTTCTTTATTTTATAACTTATTAAAACTTGCAAAGGTGTATAATTAACTCTGACAATACAAAGTTTACCTAATAACACCTACAATACATTTATACTTACAAAGTTTTGAGTTTGAAATGTCAAAACCCTGTGAGCGTAGGTATTAAGCAGGAATACTTCTACTACTAAAGAATTTCTATTAGATACATACTTGGTTTGTTTACCACGTGACCAACATAATAGTGGTTACATAAACACTAACGTTAAGTTAGTTCCAACTAACTAAACCCTAAATAAGTTATTACCAGAGTGTAATATGGGCTGCATACGTCAAAAAAGTCACGTGGGTTAAACAAAATTAAGTATAATTCCTGTATACTTCCTTCAAGCATAATTTTTCAGCCAGCAAAACACGCGAAGTTTAACGCAGTTTATAACAGCCGTAATGGTTTCAACTTTATAAAAAATATATGTAATAGATGCGTACCTTCGCGTTCGAAGAGAGAAAACACGCTTTAACTTTCAAGAGTTTGCAACTTTAACGTAAAGTGGGTGTAACTGTACTTGGGCGCTCATTAAGTTGTTGATTCAATTTCGGCGAAACAATAGAAACTTTTCAGCGGAAGGAAAGTGTAGCTATTACTTTTTAATGAGTGAGAATGTAATTTGTTACCTGCAAAGAGTGTCCAAAATTATCTTTCCCCAGTATTTCTCCCATGCATTAACGTTATTCCTGTAGAATATAAAATTTTACTTATGTCCAAGAATGCTTCTTTATTCAATATCTACTTAAATATATTGTAAAGTATTCGCATAAATCAACTTTTTATAGGTATTCAATTTCACCAAATTCACATTTCTAAAGCAACTACAGCGGTTTACTCGAGGTTGCGTGAAGGCTACGGCTATAGAAAGCATTCATAGGCTTATTATTCAATTTATAATTCATAACTAAATATGGTAAGGCAGTGGTGTGTTTTGTAATGTTTTTTTTTTCTGTTTTATGCAATTTTAACTTTTGCCCGTTACATCATAAGAAACGAGAAAAGAAAACCATGATGTTG